>JAZBHA010000297.1:0-29714 GCA_037464855.1 Iselma pallidipennis | reverse complement strand
AAATTTGGTCGTCTTTCTTCCATTTGTTCTCTAGATTGTTGCCGGAATTTTCGCACCAATGAAGAGACTTTTAATACAAAAAACAATAATTAATTAATTAATTATTTTATTATAAATGAAATACTAACTAGTAGGTCGATGACCATAACTAACAGCTTCAGCTAAGACAGTCCAACCCAGACCATTTTTAACTTTAACAGGTGCATCATGTTTCAACAATAATTGAACACATTCTACAAAATAATAGTAATAATAATAATAATTTAACTGGCAGTTAATGAATTACCTTTTCGACCCAACATTACAGCTAAATGTAAAGCCGTATTACCTGTAATTTTATATCAGAAAAATATTATTCCAATTTGTTAATACAACATAACCTATAGTATACGAATTGTTTACAAATATATGAATGAAAAATTAATTATAATTAATATAAATGATTTAATTTAATTAATTTACCATGTTTATCTTTAGCTCCTACATCATGTTTTCTTAATAAACGTGATAATGATTTTAAATCATTATTAAAAACGGCTTTATGTAAAACAAAACTGTCACTTTCATCGGCCATTTTTGAATGATTGTGTTTTTTTGACAGTTCTGACGTCACAACAGGTGTACCAATCTATAGCAATGTAGAAGTCTAGCTATCAGATCGTGACAAACTGGCCAGTAAGTACAGTAGAACTTTGATTATCTGACCTAAAGTGGCTAAAGTCTAAAGGGTTGGTAAAATGACTAGTTCAGGATGAAAGAAACACGAAGTTTGGAATTTTATTGAAAAATAATACTGTTTCAAGTTAGTAAGGTGAAAATGGACAGTATCTTGGCCAATAGAGATAATTCCGTAGTAGGAAGAGACGGACAAATGTCCGTAAGACTAAGTTGCTTATTCTCTCTTTCAGCAATTACCGTTTTGTGCGTCATTCAACATCATGTTGCAAAATCTCCCTAATATTAGTTGCGTTCGCTATTTCAAAAAGAATGACTGTTTTGGATCTGGGCACTCTCTAAAGGGGCCCGGACAACCTTAGAGTGTGAGTGAAGTTGCTAGAGTTACTACAACAATAATGATGATACTTCGGAGTAATAGGAGTGACACCAGTATGGCCTGCACGGTGGCATCTTTGTTTCAAAACCGAGTGCAAATTATAGTTGAGAAATTGAAGTTGAAGCCCTTGGACCCTAGTTGTTTCCAGTAGATTCCCCATAATCCAAACTGAATAATGTTATTGTGCAGGTTCGAATTACTGAACTTTTCGAATTAGTGGAAGCATTAAATACGACCTATTTGTCGTAAATGTGCAATTTCTATCAAATAAAGACAATTACAACGTAAAAGACATATATATGTTTAACGGGTTCATATAGCAGGGTTCTACTGTAATCAGGGGAAATTGTCACCGTCGGATGGCTAGACTGCCACACACCACCAGGTGTACCAACCAAATTTTAGTGTTTTTGACTATATTAGTGTGGTAGACGTGTACATAAACATAACCTCATTTTTGAAGTTCTATAATCCGGCAATTTTTGTTACTTTTTCAAGTAAAAAAATGTCGTTTAAAAAAGGTGTTGATCCGAAAGTATTCCGTGCTATACAAAATGTTAATATGTACGAATTAAGTAAATGTACAGAACAAGAGATACGTCCAGTATTACCATGTTTAGTACGTATGGGTTTAATATCACCATTAGATACTTCGAAAAAATGTACAAATATGAAAATAGATATATTAACAATTGTTTCTGGAATGGAATTAGTTAATTCAATTGTTGCATTATTATCAATTGATTTTCATCGTTTAGAAATTGATGTGAAAAAAGAACAACAATTACGTTCAAAAATAACAACAACAACAACCACCCAACAACAACAACAACAACAACAGTTACAAGATTCAATACTAATTGGTAATTTAACAAATACCAGTATGGCATTAGAATATGAACGTAGTGATATGACTAGACGTTTAAGTATATTATTAGGTGAATTATTATTTATCCAATCACAGATACAAGATAATAATAATAATAATAATACACAAGATAATAATAATGATAATAATATCAATTATATAAAACCATCGGAATTATTTGATAATGATATATTTGCTGAAGAACTATCTGATATTATATGTATAGCATTAGCTGAATTACCGATAACATTGAATATTTTACAAATTGTTGAAACTTTATTACATTTACATAATGGTCCAGCGATTATCTGTCGAATTGTTGCCAATTTCCCGGACTGTTTCCGCGAAGGTAAGCAAAAAAACATTTTCTCATTTACTATGATACAGTATGATCTATAAAATTTATGGTCAAGTGGCAAGCGTTGGCTTTGAGTGACGCAAGAAACGTATGTCTACACTTTACGCGACTGGGTTTCCCCCACTTATGCCTACAGTCCTGAGTCTTTGATGAAGTCCAGAACGTCCCCAATAGATAGCCTTGTGACGTACCCTAAACCAACAACGCTTGTGAGTAGCCATCTCGTCTTCCTCTGACCATTTCCTACATGTAGACTCATTTCTGATTGTCCAGCATTGTGAGATGCTTGTTTTAGGACCTCTACCCCTCTATTCAATGAAAGCTTCCTGGAAGGACCTCCTAAGTTCCTTGCCTGTCGTGCTTTCCAACCAGTAGTTTTTGTGGGCTTCGTTTATCCACGCACCAGTAGATGGCGTTACTGCAGTAAAAGCTGAACTATCAAAGACATACGTTCGTCATGGCACACTTCGATCATAATTTTTATAGATCACTCAGTAACTAATTCTCCAATTTCCAGTGAGCACCTATTTGATTCAAACTGGTGAGAAACAGGAAGAGACCAAATTGAGTACAGTCCGGGCACAAACCATCCAATTATTATGTAAAATGAATCCATCACAAGCATTAACAATACGTAGTAAATGTATTGAATTATGTCGTATGCCAGCATTGGCAATAACATTATCATTAGAATTCAATGATAATAATGATGTTGATGATAATGATATTGTAGCATTTATTAGTGGATTATTATTAGGTAATGATCAAACAATTCGTAATTGGATAGCAATGTTTATACGTACTGGTCAAAAGAAAAAAGGTGAAATCTCCAGTATAGCATTACAACAATTACGTGATGAACTATTAAAACATCTACAAATTATAATAAATCGATCAAATAATAGTGTCGATATAATAATTGATAGTTTAGTCGTCCAAGCATCGGCTATATTACGTTTATATTGTGCATTGAGAGGTATAGCAGCAATCAAGTTTCAAGAAGATGAAATCAATTTAATTGTTAAATTATTAACATCACATCCAAATCCAACACCAGCTGGTGTCCGTTTTGTATCGATTGGTTTATGTATGTTGATAGCATGTCCATCATTGATAACCGTACAAGATCATGAACGTAAATGTATTGAATGGGTCCAATGGTTAGTGAAAGAAGAGGCATATTTTGAGACACAAAGTGGTTGTCAATCATCATTCGGTGAAATGTTATTATTAATGGCAATACATTTTCATAGTAATCAATTGAGTGCTATCTGTGATCTAGTTTGTTCAATATTAGGTATGAAAATACCGATACGACACAATAATATGACACGTATGAAACAGGTGTTTACCCAGGAGATATTTACTGAACAAGTAGTTACAGCACATGCTGTTAAAGTACCAGTAACGAATCAATTGAATGCAACAATGTTGGGTTTTCTGCCAGTACATTGTATACATCAATTATTAAAATCTCGAGCTTTTACTAAACATAATGTTAATATAAAAAATTGGATTTATAAACAAATTTGTACGAGTACGAAACCATTACATCCAGTACTACCATTATTGATTGATGTCTATGTTAATAGTATAATATTACCAACAACAACCACCCAACAACAACAACAACTACAACAACAAAAGAATCTAGAAACAAATAAACCTTTAGATGAGAATGAGATACGATATGTTTATCAAAATTCGATATTTGGACAATATTTTAATGAAAAGAAACCCATCTGTTTCGACCAACAACAACAACAACAGGATAATCAAAATATTCGTATCGATAACACCAGTTTAACACCCCAATTATTATTATTATATTATCTGTTATTATATGAAGATTGTCGTTTAACAAATGCTCATATATTGGCGAGTTTAAATCGTAAAATCAAGATCTATACAAATGAATTTATGTCCGAATTACCGATTAAATACTTGTTGCATCATGCCCAAAAAGATCAATCATCTTATAATGGTTTGTTTGGTCCGTTATTGAAATTATTGGCAACTCATTTTCCACATTTAACATTAGTTGATGATTGGTTAGATGATATGTCATCATTATCTATTATCAATATTAATAATAATAATAATGATAATAGTAATAATTATAGTAATTGTCGACAAGTACAAATTACTGAATATCAAATTATTGATGTATTTAATGATATTGATAAGAATCCATTGAAATGTGCAAAATTATTACAGAATTTATTGAAATATGAACCGATTGATATATGGAGATATGCTGAAATTTTTACACAATATGCTAAATTTTTATTGAATACAAATATACCGAGATATTTACAAGATTTATATAAAGATGTATGGTTACGTTTTAATACGGTATTACCACGTAGATTGTGGGTATTAACGATTAAGAATTTAGTTGAGGATTTTTCGAATTTAACACGAATCGATGTGGCAGAAGATCCTCTACAGGTTTGTATTGTTTTTGTCGTTTTTGTTGTGTATTTTTGATTGTTTGTTTTTTTTTTTTGGGTAGATAATGAGATGTGATGAACGTGTCTTCCGTTGTGCCCCATTATATGCTATTGTTTTACGTGTATTAAGAGCTAGTTTAGCATCGTCACGTAGTCAATTATTACAACATTTACATGCAAATCCACGTTTAGATATGAATGGACAGATTTTAAATGAAACGGATCGTGAAGAGATGTGTCGAGCTACAATTGCAGCACAGGTGAGTTAGTTAGAATTTTTGGTTATATAGTGTGATCTACAAAATTTTTAGTCAAGTGTGCCAGAATAAACGTATGTCATTGTATACGTATTGGTTCAAATAGTTGAGACAGTAGTGCTATCTAGTATATGAATTTTACGGTACTTTTAAGTCAATATTCACTTGACCAGAAATTTTGTAGATCATACTGTATATAGTAGAAATTCGATTATTCGGACTATTCGTGTTCCTGTTTAATTCGGATAATCGAATGTTTTATTGAAAAATACTCTTTTGAATTCATTCTTTCCCCGCCAATGAGTTGACGTAACTTTAGACACTAGGAATTTTGTGAGCAATTATTGTAAATACAGTGTTGTCACGTTTACTTTTAAATCATAAGATTTGAAGAAAAATACAAACAAAAGGAATAGAGTGTTGCATACCTATAATTAATGTGGAAACTGTCAAAAATCAAAAAATAGAAGTTAACGGATACGGATAGTCCTAATATTAAAATGCGATTTTTTTTTAATTTGTGTGTAACATAAAAACGGAATTAGGGTACAATTAGAGGACTTACGTTCTATATTTGAGATTTCTTAAACGATAACCTTCCTTTAATTCAAACAGTTATTCAATATCTTGGCCCATCACAGTCTTTTAGAGTTTTTTACATTGATTAGCTCTTTTTTAATCACGCATCAGATCGGAATCGAATCGCACCTTTTTTTCAAAAATATTCATTCTTATGTGAAAAATCAGGTATGCCTAAAACTTCAGACGCTGCGGATCGAAATTCTGACTGTAGACTTTCATAAGGACTATTGCTAGTTAAAAAAAGATGTGACGGTTTCATCAATTTGGTCCTATTCCGGTATGCAGAGTCACGTACACATTTTACACTTCTCCGTTCGTTTGCAGCAGACGAAATAACCATTGGCGTTTTTGTTTGTCTTATCTTAATGTAAAAAGAGCAAATTGTGTAAGACTTTTGTTTGTTCGTGTTACGTTAGAGCACAACAGTTTGCACTTATTGTTCGTTTCACAGGTTAGGTTATGAAGTACATAAAGTGTAAACCAGCAAATAAATCCAGAATTACTAACAGCAAGCACCGTAAAAGTGTTAAAAATACAAAACTCGTATAAGCAGGCCTGCTAACCCGAATTAATTTCCGAATTCAAAGTTGTCAACCAAGTTTAATAAACGAACAGTTTTTGTGACCCAAAGCTAGTAACTTAGCTACTCCGGATGAATTTCCGAAAACGCCTTAAATATCTCGATTTTTTTCGCGTCTTCAATTAGTTTCTAGATGAAATACCTGAGTTTATTAACAATAAGAGCTGATTGCAAGTTTCTATAATAATGTTTTAGAAGAGTTTATTAACTCGCACCAAGTATAGGACTTTGTATCTCTTTTTAATCTAAATTGCGTCCGGGGATTGGAGCGGTGCTTTAGGTGCAGCGAAATTTCGTGACATAGGTAAAAGTCAATAAAGTCAATAAAGTCAACTGGTGAACCGAAAGACACACCAATCATTACAAGGCGGTGTGATATAATCTCTAGTGGCATCACTTTGCGAAGTAGAGCGTATGGAGTCCAAAAAGAGCGTTTAGAGTTGCGATCCCGAACTCTCCTGTATCTCCTACAATCTAAACGATTTTATGGGAATTATGGCAACGTTGCACCAAAACAAAATCGGTAACGTAACTTTAGTCACAACTGTCAAATAGTCGACATAACCTCAAAATTTGATCAGTTGTCAAAGTGAGTTAATTATTTTGGAAAAACTCGGAAAAAAATGAGTAAAAAATCGAGTAAACGTAAATATTCATATTCTGATGAGTATTATTCATATTCTTCAAAACGTTCCCGTACAAAATCATCACCACCACCACCACAAAAATCTAAAAAAATCTCATCATACACCAATGAATTGAATCGTTTCCTTGATGAACAAGCAAATATAAAGAATTCGCAAGATTTTTGGAGATTCTACGATAAATATCAATCAATTCAACAAACAACACAACAACATCAAGACCGTTATAAATTATTAAATATTGATTTCAATGAAAATTTGAATAAATTATATGATCGTCTACCTGTATTAGATCATAATGGTGAACGTATTCAAATTGATAAAGAAGAATTCAAGAATTTCGTATTAATAATACGTATCTATGAAGATTTTCAACAGAAATTGAAATTTAATAAATTAAAAAAATTACGTCAACAACAACAAGAATTACCAATAACTAGATATAAAGATGAAATTCTCGAGAAATTATCTAAAAATCGTGTTATTTTAATAGCTGGTGATACTGGGTGTGGTAAATCAACACAAATACCACAATATATTTATGAATCAGGATATAAAAAAGTGGTTTGTACCCAACCAAGACGTATAGCATGTATATCATTATCGAAACGTGTTAGTTATGAATTATTAACCGAATATAAAAGTACAGTTGGTTATCAGATACGTTTTGAACGTACAAAACGTTTAGATACATCAATTATATTTATGACAGAAGGTTTATTATTACGTCAAATACAAGAAGAAGAAATATTAAAACAATATGATATTATTATATTAGATGAGATACATGAACGTCATTTACAATGTGATTTTTTAATTGGTATTATGAAATGTATGTTATATAAAAATCCAAAATTTAAATTAATTCTAATGTCAGCAACAATTAATTTAGAATTATTTCAACAATATTTCCAACAAGAAGGTGTTGAAACTGTACGTTGTCCAGGACGATTATATCCTATCGATATTATTTATCGACCAATTATTAAAGATATTTATAGTAAAACTCGTGATAAATTTGATTGTACACCATATTTACAAATAATACAGATGATTGATGAAAAATATAAACCATATCAGAAAGGTGATTTATTAATATTTTTAAATGGTTATAATGAAATTCAAACATTAACAGATGCTATCAAACAATATAGTGAAATACATAAAAATTGGATTATATTACAATTACATAGTTGTTTATCAATTGATGAACAAGATAAAGTATTTGATTATCCACCAGATGGTATACGAAAATGTATTATCAGTACAAATATTGCTGAAACATCAATTACCATTGATGGTATACGTTTTGTTATTGATAGTGGTAAAGTGAATCGTATGTTATATCATACAAATAATGGTATTAATAAATTATTAGAAACAAATATTAGTCAAGATAGTGCTAAACAACGTTGTGGACGTGCTGGACGTACAGGACCAGGTATCTGTTATCGATTATATAGTGAAGATGATTTGAAAAAATTCGATTTATACACACCTGCCGAAATCCATTTAGTACCATTAGATACATTGATACTACAAATGATATCATTAGGTTTAAATGATATCAAGAATTTTCCGTTTCTGGAACAACCCGATTATAAATCGATCGATTCAAGTATTGAAAAATTGAAATTTTTGGGGGCATTAAAACTAACTAGTGACTATTTAGAATTGACACCGTTAGGTGATATTTTGGGACAATTACCAGTTGATTTGATAATCGGTAAAATTTTGGTATTATCAACGATATTCGGTAATTTAGAGACAATCTTAACGATAACGGCTCTATTGAGTATACAGAATCCATTAACACAGACAGCTTATCGTAATTTAGAGGCACAAGAATTACGTAAAAGTCTCGATTCAAATCATGGTGATATTCTATCATTATTAAATTATTATAAAGAATGGTTATTGGTGAAATTGAATACAATCCCTGACAATCAACAACAATTCAATAAAAAGCTGGAAACTTCAAAGATTTGGTGTAAAAAACGTTGTTTAGAAGAACAACGTTTCTATGAAGTAACGAAATTAATTGAACAATTCCGTAATATATTGGAGGATGTTAATTTATTGGAGAAATTCAATAAAGAAGAGTTAACAAGTGGGGAACGTTCGATACGGTATGGGGAATTGAAACAATTGAAAAAATTACGGTATAATTTGAAAAATACCGCGAATCGGAGTCAAAGGAAATTGTTGAAATTTGATATTTATGAACGTGAAGATGATACAATTAATGAGGATAATCGTTTTGATTTACGTGATATTGATTTTCGTATAATGAATGATTATAAGAAATTACAAAATCTATCAAATAATATAACAATTGATAGTTATAAAGATATAGTATTGATCAAAATGATATTAACTAGTGGTTTATATCCACAAATAGCTATAGAAGATGAATATAATACAAGTAAAACAATTACTGAATATCTATATCATACAAAAACGAAAAATTATATTTTCCTACGTCCATTAAGTTATTTCCAACAGAATCCAGAGATTTTACAAATCAATAATGATGATATTGATATACCACCGAATGGTTATTTTAATAAACGACCATTAAGTAAAAAACATCAATTATTATTATATCAAACAATATTAGAAACGAAAAAACCCTATTTAATCAATACAATACGTATACCAGCTATTTATATATTATTATTATTTTCAAAGAATATCTATACAAATTTAACACTAACAAGATTTGTTTTTGATGATTTTCTATTAATTGATTGTCCATATTATGGACAAGGTAAATTTTTATTATTAAAATCATTGAAATTACGTAAAAAATGGCAACAATTCATCAATCAAAAATTGAATAATTTAAATAAACAATTAAATAAACAAGAAATTTCCAAATTTCTGGATGAATTAATTCATTTTCAACAATTGGAAATTACTTATAATATAAAACGTTTATTACCAGCTGATTTAAAAGAGATTTTTAATGAATTACCTATGGAAATTAATGATAATATTAATCCATTTGATAATGATTTTGAAATGTTAACAAATTATAAATTTGGTGGTTTACAAGTAACTGAAAATTTAATTTATGGTTGTTTAAAACAAGAAGAATGGGCACAAGATATTGAAAATCAAATAATTACAACACCATTTCTATGTGATTTATGTAAAAAAACGAAAATTGGTTGGACAGTATTGAAAATTTTACAACATGAATCTATATGTTGTAATAATGATAAGAGTGATAATAGTGATTTAATTAATTTAGTTGATGATAGTGATAAGAAATTGTTATTAAAAACTAATCAAAAATCGTTTCATTGTAATTTGTGTAATCAGGACTTATTATTGAGTCCTGTTGAAATTTTACGACATAAGAAGAGTTGTAAATAATTCGTTCTTGTATATAGTATTTTAATATTTTTGTATATAATTGTATAATAATAGGAGAGTGCAGCTGTACAAATGTTACTGGAAACATGTCTAGAAACTGAAGATGATCGACGTATTGGTGGTCAACAATGGGCATTACAAGAAGTCCGTTCATTGGTTTGCAGTTATTTACATCAAGTCTTTATTGCTGATACGATGTTGGCGAAATTGGTCCATTTTCAAGTGAGTATATTTATGTTAAAAATTTAACAGTTCATCAAATATTAATTGATGTGTTGGTGCAACAAGAAACACACTCTTAAATACCTATTTGACGTGTTGTTAAACGTTGACAGAGAATGGTGCAACCGGACATTGAATTTGTAATGTTAGGAAAATGGGTTGACGGGTTCCCTATTACTTTGGAATGAGTGTGATCCCATTTTCCGCCAGGCGGCAGTTTTGGCGGGAAAGTAGTTGTATAGACTATGACGTCATCATTTGTCCTAAAGAATATCGAGGAAGTGAAGCAGATACTGCTCAAGACTCGACTTTGGAGGTCCGTGACTTCAAGCATCACTATCTTATTGTTAGAGGGCTCCATGTGCTTTACGAAGACTATTAAAGGGCAGTGTGGTACCCAAAAGGATAGTCCTTAGAGAAACAATGACGCCATACCCTCCAAAACCACTACACTGCTTTGCCGCCATAATCATCTGGTGGCAAGTGACATCACATTCTTCCAAACTAATTGGGGGGCGCGTCGACCCATTGAACTGCCAAGCTTGTACCTCATGTGCCTACCGTTAAATCCATTCCTGATTGTTTTTTATTTATAATTAATGTTGTAAAACAGGGCTACCCGAGTGAATTGATCGAAGTCATCGTTAAAGGTGTCCCATCAATGCATATATGTTTGGATTTCTTGCAAGAATTGATGCAACAACCCAGTTTAAATAAACAAATCTTTGCTATCCAATTATTATCACATCTATGTATTCAATATGCATTACCGAAAAGTTTAAATTTATGTGTAGCTGCATTGAATCTACTCTACGCTTTGTTAGGAAGTAAGTTGTTTTTGTGGGAAATAATTCTTTTTTTTTTTAATGAATATTTCTTGTAGGTTTGTCGAGTAGTCAACGTGTTAAATTATTTAAACCAATTCTACCAGCTTTAGTACGGATTAGTGAAGCATTCCCACCACTAGTTGATGATATAATTAATTTAATGATGCAGTTGGCTAAAATATGTGAATCACAAGCTTCATTAGCATCACATTTTGATATACAATTCAGTAAAGGTTTGGAAGTTTCAGCACAGGAAAGTCGTGAATTATGTAATTTGGTACAGAAGGCGTTCAGTGATATTTTGGATAAAGCTGTTCTCAAATCAAAAATTTATAAACAACAATAATTATATATAAAAATCAATAAATATGTAAATTATTTAAATTTGGGTTTTATTTCAATTAAACTACCAGATGCAGTTTGTTGGTATCGGTAAATGGGTGCTTTACTTCGATTTGACCAAGATTTCGTCTCTTTTTGATTGAAAATATCACTAGGATCTACAGCAATTGATTGGAATTTCTCATTATCATCTTCATTATCAGAGTTTTGATCATTTTTCAACTTCCTTATAGCGACCGGTTGTAATTCATGCTTGTCTACTTCAAGAAATCTTGTTGAATTACGAAATAATTTAACTCCAGTCTTCTTGTGTTTGCGTTTTACTTTGTTTTTATTGATTATTGATGAATTCTCATTGGGTTTTGTTAGTTTTTCTTGTAAATGTTTCTCAATAATTTGTGATAACTGTTTGGAGACGTAATTACGAAATTCTGGTGTTACTTTTGGAAATAAATAATTTGATTGATCACTATCATCTCTGTTTGGGCGTAATGATGGTAATTTTATTGGTTTATCATCATTTTTTATCACTGAAATTATGATTTTTCGATTAAAATGTACTCCCCAAAAAACATAACCTCACTTACTATTTTGGTTTTTCGTTGCAAACATTTCATCGTTAATAAATTGACTATCAGCAGCTTCAGCAAATCTCGATAAATCTTCATCATCAGAACTATCCGACACTGGCATTTTTAATTATTATTATTAAGATTAAAAAAAAGTAAACAAATGTTGAAAATTTGAGGTTATTTTGGTGTATACTTGGTTGCATAAGTCACATGGTTTACCGATTGTATCTAGCCATCAGATGATGAGTAACTACTTGTAACTATTCAAGGTAGGTTCGGTTTTGCGAGTTTTACATCAACAGAGCTGAAGGAAATGAGTAAACCACATGATCACAATATAGAAAAGCAGGTTTTTAAACGTTACCTGTCACTTTTGAGACTGCAAGTAGTTGTCATAATCTGACGCCTAGACTACTTGTTGCTGCTAGTTTAGAGTCATTCATTTTATTGTGGTGGTACGCATGTTATGTAATACCAACCATTTGCCATTAAATCCCCTAACATTAGGGCTACAATTAGACCACAATTTCACCTGTCATTGTCAATTGTCATCGTTGTTTGTTGTTAATGAGTAATTTTCGATATATTGCGACATAATTACACAAGAAAAACACGAAAAACATGTCTTATCCATTATTGATAGCTGACTGTAAACGAGCTGTTGCTAGTTTGAATGATTTAACAAATGATGAATTGGATGAAATCATGAATAATGATGAGAAACTTGAAAATATCCTTATCAGTTTAGATCAGGTTTGTTAATACATTTAATACTTTTTTTAAGGAAAGTAATCCCATAAATTAAACAATTTTAGTCGTATTTAAAAGAAATTGAAACTCAAAAAGAGAATCTATTAGCAAATAATACAGAATTGGCTGAAGAGAATTTAAATCATGAACCGGAACTAGTTGAAGGTCGTGAAAAACTACAACAATTAACCGAAGAAGGTGAACAATTGTCGAAGATTGTTGAACAGAAAATGAAAGAACTAAGTAAGATCTACAATCATTTATAGATAGAACTTGGTTATAACGATAACTCGGTTATTAAGATAGAACTGACGTAGTACCGGATGTGGGTAACGGGAGGGGTTTGTAGTCTTCTTCGAGATTATATCCTCTTGTAAGTTCCCCTCCTCACAAGAAAAGGTCAAGGGTTTGACTGTCGTTATAACCGAGTTTTGTTGTAATTATTGTGTAATTCCTATTTTTTTTTTTGGTTTTGTGTTCAAGGGGAAAAAACTGGCAATATGTCACTGGAAACAGCTCTAGCACTATTACAGACTGCCGCCAGTGAAATGGAAGAAGAATCTGATAAGATTGCAAAGAAATTCTTAGAGAATGAAAGTGAATTTGATGATTTCTTAGATGAGTTTCTATTAAAACGAAAATTAATGCATTTACGTTTAGTTAAAGCTGAGAAATTAATGAAGATCTTATCAAGAGATCCATCATTAAATAATATACCGAACTATATTAATACACCACCAATGAATCTAAATGCAAATTATTTTCCTGGTATACAAATACCAACAACAACTACAACTAATCCAACAGTGCCTTATCCTACAGGACCTTTAATGATGCCAATGCCACCACCTAGTAATTATTTCCAAAATCATTTTTAAAGCTCTCTCTGTATCTTTAGAAATATGTGCGTGTGTGTGATAATTATATAGAATGGACTGTTGATGATACGGGGAAACTGAGGAACTACGCGCACTACGTCCAAAATTAAAAAAATTGATTCTTGTGGCAACTCGATTTGATTCGAGACTCCCCTAAGAATCAATGCTTTTACTTTTGGACGGGATAGACGTGGCGGACGTTTCAAATGTAGTGTGCGTAGTGCTTAAGAGTACATTCATGTTGAAGCACACTATAACTCGGCTCTAGCACGGATCCCAACCACACTTTTAAATGAGAATGACGTGAGTCTGCGTCTGCGATGTGCGGTTGTCTCGGCGATGCTTCACCATGAACGCACCCTGATCATCGACTTCTTATATACTAGTTATATATATATTTTCTTAAATATTGTTAAGATTAAAGTTATTTGTTTATATTATCTAATGTAGATTCTAGATAGAAATCTAGTTTTTGCCATAATTGTCTATTTTTTTTAAGTAAAAACTCGTAGAATTTCTTTAATTTTACTTGAGCGATACTGTATATTTGTTGAAATTGATTAAAAAATATACACATTTAACTAGTTTTGGAGTTGTAAGTTTCCTGGAAATGGGGCAGTTCGTCCCCCAGTCGCCTGAAAGCAGGTGACTCTCGGTGGCGACACTGTTAGTATTTCAAAATTTACACACCCTTGGGTAGAGAATGACGTCATTCTCCAATTGGCGCCACAATTCTTCCAAACAACTGGGGACGGAAATGACCCATCGTCCATTCATATTTCGGCTTTCTTCTAAACAACCATCTAGTTTTTTCAATTAATTTAATTGATTAAATAATAATTAACAGAAATTGGACTAAAATGTTAAAAAAATAAATTATTTAATCCTCAACAAAACAATCATGAATCTCGTTTACTAGTTGTTATTATAGTACTACCGAACGTCTGTACTTTATCATCATTGTGTCGTACATGCATCATAATTGTACAGAAAATAAATACTAAACTGATAATAACAATCATACGTTCAGCTTTAAGATCATCAGCAAGATCTCTCTTATATGTAGTCCGTTGTTTATGTCGTTCTTTATTACGCATATCACGGGCAAATGTAGCACCATAATGTGCCCGTGACCATTCATCAAAATCATAAACTACTGTACGTCCAGTTGGAGCTGGTGGTCTGGATCGTGTCTCTCTTGATTTATAAAATTTATTAGCTACACCATCACCATCATCATCATCGGCTCGATATATTGTTTGATAACTCCTATCAATATATAGATCACGATCGTATAATTTCCTCGATTTAACATTACTTAGAATTTTATATGCTTCAGTGATATCACGGAATTTCTTTGATGCATCAATACTATCTTTATTCTTATCAGGATGATAGACCATTGATAATTTATAATATGCTGATTTTATATCGGCTTGTGTTGCATTCTTGGCTAGACCTAATGCTTCATAATGTGTACGTTGTTGTAAATAGGAATTTGTTGTAATCTGTCGTAATTGTAATAAACATAAACGATAATAAATCAAATTCCTACTAAGATTCATTTCTTTTTTTTTTTTGAGGTTATCTTGATTGTTGCTCGGATTATTCGATCATTTTTTGATGACAATCCATAATTTTTGTACAGTTTTGTTGAAAAATCTTTATTTAATCGATTTTAAATATTACCTTGATCGATATCAGATGATTTTTAGATGAAAATTAATAAAAACTATAAACATTACATCATACTTGACAGTTTGACTTTGACAGATATAAATTTGGGGAATTTCTAGGGGAATGTTATTAAATCAATCATACCAACAGTAATACCAACCTAAAATGATGGTGCTTAAAGCGCATGTCACAAATGTAGGCGCGATTTTTAAAATACTTGAGCAATTCTCCGAAATTATGGCCTTTAAATAAGCAAAATCTAGATAAACTTAGAATACCTATATTAGAAATAAATAGATGAGGAGCAAAGTGGCAAAAAATGTTTCTGTTTTATTTATATTTACAGTAGTTGTGATTCACGTTTAAAGTCACATGACCAAACGTACGATTTAAGAACACTACTGACATCTCTGTTGTACACATTAGCCAGAAAATTGCAGTTTTCTTCAAGTTGACAATTATTGGTTCGTTCATTAGTCATGTGACTTTAAACTTAAATGACAACGACTATATCTACATTCTGTTGCAAAAGAATTAAAGAAATTGAGAAAAAAGTGGAAACAGAGGGTGCCAAAAGTCAGAAGAAATGCGAATAGTAAAGAATGAAATACTGAGAGCGATTCGAACGAAAATCTTCATCTTCATCCGTAAAGATGTTTTTGCCGACTCCTAATGGATGTCCAGCAAAAGGCCACAAAAATAACAACTAGAAGCATAGAGTAATGAAGTGTTAGGTTCTACGTGCACTAGGTCGGAAACGTCCGTCACCTCCGTCCGTTCAAATTTAAAAACACTGATTCTTATAGAAGTCTCGAATCTAAACGTGTTGGCCCGAGCCTGCCATTAGAATCAACGCTTTTAATTTTGGACGGGACGGACGTGTCGCACGATTTGGACGTAGTGCGCGTAGTTCCCTAGGGTATGTTAATGGTGGAGCATCACATATCGCACACGTTTTGGTTTGAAAGTACAGTTTAAGATATAATGTGCTCATAATGTGATCCCGACAATGTTTCAACAAGAGGGTCCGCTTAGAAGTAAAGCCATTGCACCTAATGCACCATCTCTGTTTCGACTCCTGTGTGCGGTGCATTAAGACCATTGCACCCTTATTACATTGGGGAAAAACCACAAAAACTGATGTTTTTTCACGTGTTTGCTTATGTTTTTAAGGGAGTATTCCATCGCTGCGAATTCTTTGGTCAAGTAGGTACATGTCAGCTCCATAATCAAAAAAAAGGCTCGAGCTCCAAGACGGAGGATTATAATAAGCTTAAGGGATTATTATCTTCCTCCTAGGGTGCCGCTTCCATTACAGGTAGATTTGATCAGGTCAGGTCAGGTGCCAAACCAATTATTTCACCTGTTTCACTCACTGACCAATAATCCCTACAACAAAGTCTCTCCAAACTCCAAACTCGTCGCGCAGTTGATAAGAAAAGTTTTGAGAGTAAAATATCTGTCTTCTTGATCATATTTCGTCACGGAGATGGAGTGCACCTGTTTGTAATTTTAAGAAAAATATACACCTGTGACCAATAGATTCCTGTCCGTTATAGACAGTTCAATAGATCTGTTGAGTGTCCATTTTAGACAAGTTTTACTGTACATCATATTTAATAGAGCCTAAAAAACGTTCATTTTTTCTGTTATATTATATTTATATAGAAAACTAGAGTTATAAACGGCGAACCCATCTGATGTTGATGGGTTGAGTTTTTTGTATGCCAGTAGAGATACTGGGAGAGAACTGGATAGACGATGTCATCTCAATTTATAAATAGCGTTCAAAAAGACAAGACGCGCGTGTAACTAACCGGAGAGCGCGCGCGGAATTCCTCCACACACGACCAAAAACCAAAAAATTATGTGATTTCGATTAAATAGCCTGTTAACCGACCATATAAAAATCAATCAAGGTAAGTGCCAATTTTTTAAATTTTTGAAAAAATTCCCGAAAAAAAAAACACCACAAATTTTCAGATGTTAGTGAAATCTAGTGATGACACTTCTGAATTATCTTTCTATTCAAATCAAGACTTTACACCCAGTGAATTAGAGGAGAAATTCAATTTGGCCTTCTATGAAGGCCAGAATTTCAATAAACCGACTAATGAGTGTTATATCGACGATTTAATCGATAATAATAATGATATTCGATTGAATGAAGAGACGACTTTGTTTGATTTTAATGAATTTTTTGAAACTTTCAATGAAAACCTGATACCGATCCAACAAACAACAACAACAACAACAACAACAACAAACTCTGAAACTACAACAACAACTTTATCATCATCTCTATCAACAATATCATCACTAATTTATGATGATGATGATGATGATGATGATTGTGAGGATAATGATGATTTCTCACAATATTTCCATGATATTGATGATAATACCAATAATAATAATACTAATAATAGTTTGGAAGATATTGAAATATGTGATGGACTATCGACTAGTTCGATTGATTTTGAAAATCTCGATGAAACATTTATTGATTTTAATCAATTTTTACGCACAACACCCAATGATGATTTGAATTATTTCCTACAACAACCAACAATCAATCACGACAATAACAATAATAATAATAATTATAGTAATTTTGGCCATTTGATTGGTAGTAATTTGGAAAATTTCTATATCGAAGAATTTCCCAATTTCATCGAAAACAATCAAATCGTAACAACACAAAACCAAGCACTCATCCTAGATGATCCTGTATTGAGTTCGAGTAGTTTAGTTTTTCCAAAAAATCTGGAAATTGATGGTTGTCATGATGATGAGAGGAAAATTGTCGAGAAAACCGGGAAAATATTACAATGTGAATGGGAAAATTGCTACAAAACGTATGATTGTCAAAGTGCCTTAGTTAGACATATCGAGAAGTCGCACGTGGAAATCAAACGAGGTATCTGTTAAGATTTTTCCTAGGAAAATTTGGTGAAAATTCTAATTTTTTTGTAATAATTTCACAGGTGATGAATTTACTTGTTATTGGGCAAATTGTCCCCGACAAGTGAAACCATTCAATGCAAGATATAAACTATTGATCCATATGAGGGTGCATAGTGGTGAAAAACCGAATAAATGTCCGGTAAGTGAGTTTTTCCCCCCAAAAAAAACTATACTATTATAAATCAAATTAGCCATGAACTATTAGAAAGAAAAAACACTCACTTATAACAGAGATAAGAACAAAGAAAAAAAACCTCTCAAAGACTCAACATACCATATGTTAAATTTTCGGTATTCACTCCTTTTTTTTTTCTTAAATATTATTATCATTATTATTATTATTTTTAATATTTGTTGAAATATTGGCCGCCACCTGGGCCAACTGAAAGTTCAGTGAGCCTAAAAATAATAACAATAAACAATTTCTATAATCTCTCTGTTTTTCTTCTGGGTTTTCAATTTTTTCATTCTTTATCTTGTTTGTTTTATAGTTTGAAGGGTGCAATAAGGCGTTTTCACGTCTGGAAAACTTGAAAATCCATCAACGCAGTCATACTGGTGAACGTCCGTATTTATGTCAATTTCCTACGTGTACGAAAAGTTTCTCGAATAGTTCGGATCGTGCCAAACATCAACGTACCCATTTTGATACGGTAAGGAGGGGTGCCGACTAGAACGGGACCGTCACGTCTTTTCTAAAAGCATGGGGGTCGACTTGTCCCATAAGGATCGAAGAGATGACGGTTCCGTTGCGGACTACGACGGCACCGTCACATGTTTTCCAAAAGCATGGCAGTCGACTTGTCCCATAAGAATCGAAGATATGACGGTCCCGCTACCTACTACAGCGGGACCATCACGTCTTTTCTAAAAGCGTGGGAGGCGACTTGTGTCATAAAAATCGAAGAGATGACGGTTCCGTTGCGGACTACAGTGGAACCGTCACATTTTTTCCAAAAGCTGAAGCTTTGCGCGTTCATCACTTGTCCCATAAGAATCAAAGATGTGACGGTCCTGTTGCAGTGCTCCAAGTTGACAATTATTATTGAAAAATCTAATTTTTGACCATTTTCCAGAAACCCTATGCATGCCAAGTGGTTGGTTGTCCGAAAAAGTACACAGATCCAAGTAGTCTCCGGAAACATGTGAAAAATCATACCAACGAAGAACAAATGATGGTAAAAAGACGTACTACGATCGATCCCAGTAGTAGTACCAACAATAATAATAATAATAACAATAATAATAATAATCATAATAATATGGTGTACAATCGAAAACTATTAGATCCATCAAGACAAAAAGCAATAAAGATGGATAATTATGCAAATTTTGAGCACAATTACTCCAATAATAATAATAATATTAGTAATAATAATGATAATAATAAGAATAGATATGTGTCGTCCAATATACGACAAGACTTGAAGAATAAAATTTCGGAAAAGAGTCGAAACAAAAAACTGCCAAATTGACTGTTGCTCTTATTTTTGTGATAAATTTCTGTCTTTCTCTCTCTCATTTTTTATATATAAATCTTTTTTTTTGTATTACTTTACAATTTTTTTTTAAGAATAAAGTCGTTTTTTTTTATAGAGATTTGTTTGTTTTATTTTTTCACGAATTAATTGTTTTATCCATATGTCTTCTCTAACAATAATAAGTTTTTATCATCCCCTGGGTAGATTTTTGGTTTGAAAATAGGCGCACGCGTCTATTGTGTTTTTTTTTTTTGGTGTGTGTTGTTCTTACTTAAGTTATTAAAAGCTCCATTTAATAATATCATAGATGACAGAAAAAAAATCATGACTTAAGTCAGATATGGTTCCTAAATTAAGAATTTCTAATTCTCAGTCTTAACAATACAATAGAACTGCGAGATCGGTATGCGGTGCAATAGTTTGTCTATTTTTTGTAGTTGTTTTTTTTGTGTTGCCCCTATATTTACTGATAAAAAATTCGATTCATATGGTGTATAACAACATAACATAACATTCATGTACTCGTATGTATAGAAATATGGCTGTAATATCCAACTGTGTTTTTTGCCGTTTTGGCCTTTTTTGTTGACTTGCTGGGGGTCAGAGACGGACTTGTATGAATTAGAAACCAACACATAACAAATAGGAATAAATTTCAAAAACGATCAACAAATGGTCAATTCCGGCAGGTACACCTGTATCACGTGACATCCGACATAGACACCTATTGGCCAGTTCTATCGACTCTCAGCGGTGATTAGCTCGCTCTTGGCCACGTGGCATAGAAGTCATTACTTTGATGACTACCATGAAAAGGGGTCAAAAAGGCTTTTCCCGCCCTTTTTTCTTCTAGTTTTTTTGTACTTTCAATTAATTGAAGCAATTTCGCCGGTACTGTTTAGTATTCTTCTCTCTGTATGTCTTCTTTCTTTATACATTTTCTCCGCCATTGTTTTTTTTTTGTTTGGAATACATACACATTATATACAGTTTTTTCTGTTTCGGGACCTTCTCCTTCTATACTTTCTTTATTTCTTAAGTCTTGCTTCTCTCTTAACAAACACACACGTGTTCGAAGTGAGCCACATATCATACACACACATATATACATAAAAACAAAAACAAGAGAGATAGATAGATAAATGAATATATGTATATATATTTTTTTGGATGGATGTAATTAACAATAAACAGGCATGCAGGAGACTTTTGTGTCTATATTTATATTTATGTGTACTGAAACATCCATCCATGGATTACTATTATAGATGGAACTTGCAAAAAAATCGGTAAAAATATAACACTAATCACGACACCATTGATCGAATTCAAATGTTTTCGTTTTATTGATGTTGTTTTGTTTTTTTGTTTTCAAAAAATTCTCCAATAATCAAGTCGACATATGTAAAATATAAAACATTTTTGAATGGATTTTAGTATTTTATTTAAATATTATTATTATTATTATTATTATTATTATTTGAAGTCATAAAGTTGGAACGACGATACGTTTCATTTATTTAAGCCCCACACTTTTTTCCGCCTAACAATTTTCCACAAAAAAACCACCTACCCAGCCCTGTCTCTATCTATCTTTATCTGTATTATCAATAATTATGGTGTTGTCTTTGTTGAATAAATAACGACAAGTGCATCTTCTACTAGAAGATCAAGTTACGGGGTGTAGAAAAAAAAACTTTAAAGCCACGTGCAATCGACCAATAAGAGAACACTTGAGAGACTTGACAAGGAAACAAATGTTAATAGAAGAAGATACGAAAAAAACGACTTTTTAAAAAAAACAACAAGAAAAACAGTTGAAATGTCATTAAATTTTAATTTAATCATTACACCATTGAATTTATTAAAATCGTCTTCATTTGTTTATAAATCCGCCATATTGTGTCTCTGTCTCTTTTTATTACAATTTTTGACTTTAATAAATAATTGGCTGCTACCGATGTGGTTACGTAATGTGCAAAATCCAGGAAGTCAATGGTGCTTTTTTGGTCTTTTTTTTGTATCATTTGCATCCAAAGAATCGACATATGTTTTATGATTTTCTTAATTTTTATATGTATAAGCATTCGTTGTCTGTCTCTGTTTTTTTCCGTGTGTTTTGTTTTTTTTTTTTGGGTCGTTATTGTAGAACGTGTTTTGTTTGGTGTCAAGGGTTGCTTGATGACATTTGAATTTTTCAAGTGTTTCTCTTTAAAATTCAACGTTTTTTTTGTGTTGTCGTCGTTATTAGTTGGTGTCAAGCTGTTAACCCCCTAGATTCGTCGTTATCGTTTTTATCCCTTTCGAAAATGTGTGAAAATTAAAGAATTGAAACAAAAAAAAGAAAGGAACAGATAAAGGGTATAGGGTGTTTCAAGAGAATGAGGAAAAAAGAAAGAATTAGGGGATAGGGCTCTAATTTTTTTTGGATTATTATTTATTAGTTGTTTGGGTTGTAATTTTAACCACTTATTGAAGAAAATAACAAACATATGTTTTAATAACTACCGAAAACTGTAGTAGAAATTCTGTCTTGATTTTGATCATTCCTTGGAACAACAAAACAAAATACCGATACTAGAAGAAATTTGTTATAATTCTAGAATAATAACTCGATCATCCGAATTAGGTAGTTCGGACGGCAAAAAGTCCGGACAATCGAATGTAGAGAAACTCCTCCTAAGACCGAGACATACGACAGAGTTAATCATGATTACAACTCAAGCAGCGTATTTGATATCATTGTTGGTCGTATGTCACGTACTGGTACTGTTTACATGTAATTTTATTAGTAATTTGCTTAAACACGATCAAGCCCTGTCGTATGCATTGGCTTTTCGTCAGAGCCGGACTGGCTTACCTTGGTCCCGGGTGGATTTATAAGAAAAGGAGTTGATGATCACAAAAAGAAGCTTAAAAATTCATCGGCGGCCCCTCAAACGATATTTGGTCCCCAAAAACTCATTATCTCCGGCGGAAATCTCTCCATATCCCCACTGGTCAGTCCGGCACTGTTTACATAGCTGTTACATCAAATTAAAACTTTACGACACAACAGTACAAAACACGCATTCAGACAAATTTTTTATTTTTCATAACAACGATACATTCGAAATAAACTTGCATAATGTCCTTTGTTGTTACAAGTTTCTTATCAGTTGATTTTGAGACATCGACGAGTCAACACCAAAAATTTCAATAAAACAGTCAGATAGTGTGTGTTACGAGTGAATCAGTGCAAGTGCGGGAGTGAAATTGCAACTAAATCGTAAAAGTTATCAATGTGAAGTGTTTAAATATAAAGTGTTTTCTAAATGGACTACTACCATCCACCATCGATGATCAGTGTTGGGGGACTGCACAACTTTACCGGAGAGGTTCACCTAAAGGACATCATCGAAAGGGTAAGTTTTACAACACCGTCGTTTTAGATTTTGTTTTTAAATAGTTGTGCTTTTTTTTGAATTGCAGTAAGATTGGGCAGCGTGGAACAAAGAAAGATGAAGCCCTAAATAGTAAGTCTTTTTCCGTTCTACTCCTCTCATATTTTCCAACGGCATTCAAACACCACCATCAGTAGAAAGTTAAAATATTGCAAAATTATAGAAAATAGGCAAATTTTTGGTTTTTGATAACAATGATATATTTGAAATAAAGTTGCATAATGTCCTTTGCTGTTACAAGTTTCTAATCTGTTGATCCAAAAAAATCTTATTAGATTATCGGTGGCCCCTCAACCATATGCAAAATTGAAATAATAGCAATAAAAAAGGGTTGATTATCAGTTCTTTTTCTAAAGAAGGGACTCGGAGATAACAATCTCCTTTTCTTTCCTACAAATGTTGCCATTTATTAGCGAAAAATGCGAAATTAGTTCAAATTGAGCGCCAAACAGCAAAGAGCTGCCATCTAACGGCTACTACCGGTAAACATTCCAATCTGGGCTACATCTAGTGACAGTAAATCCAATTCCGTACATATTCGTTAGTTATCGGACTGGTACGTGAGTTGAAATTGAGTACTGCGCAATAGCGCGCATTAATACCGCGATATTTGAAATTTCCAACACGATAAGTAAACGAGAAACAGTAAAACACAAATATTCCATAAACTGCTTTAATAATTATAATATAAAATACAAATAACGTCTTATTTATACTTTGAAAAGAGCAAATTCTGTGCCAATTACCTTTCATCTTCCGGATTGTAAATATTTAAAGATAATATAAACCATAGGTTTATAGTAACACTTGCCAAAAATTCTATCTAGTACTTCCGGATCATGTCGTAATTGCCCTCAATCAATTGAAAATTAGAATAAAAGTGTAACAACTAGTCATACTAAAAAAATTACAAACAATATAATAACAAGAAAGCAAAGAATGCAGAATTTATTTTACAAAATAGAAATAAGCAAAATTATTAGGCAAAAATTTTTAGTTTTCCCCCATATTTAGATACAAGTAGCTTGATGTCGTAATAATTGCGATGCTGGTATCATATCAGCACAAAATTCACATGGTAATTCAACTTCTGGTGAACTGGGTTGTTGTTGGTCTTCTGGTGGTGCAACGAAATAATCATCTGGTTCAGGTGAACGTCGCCGTGGATTAAATCTGGCCAAATCTGGACGACAACCAGTCTCATGTTGGATGAGATCTTCATGTGGTATTGGTGTATGACAGAATTCACATGGTATCAATAATTCGGTGGGTGGGTTACGGCGACGGCGTGGCGGTTGTGGTGCCGGACCTAAATCATTACAATAAAAATACAACAATATGTAGACCAAAAAAAAAATTGTTTTCAAAAACAAAATAATTTAGCAATTTGAAAAGAAAAAAATGTGTTAAGGTTGTATAGGCTTGATTGAACTGTTTTTTTTCTTGTTGGCAGATCGTCAAAGACTCTCTCTAGTTACGCAAAAAAAAACATACAAGGTTGCAAGGTAATTAGCCTTGTTGGTATTTTTTCTTTATGTTTTTCATTCAAGTGTCAATGTAATGAAGAATTTATTGTTTACAGAGCCGGCGTTAGTGGAACCACACTTAGAAAGGTACCGACCCAGTAGGTACCTTTGTTGTGGGTGCCACAAAACTTTTAGCCGGCTCTGGACGTTTAGAAGAACAGTAAGCACTTGTCTTTTGGGAAGGTTTAGGGACCAAAGAAAAAACACCATAAATGCTAAAAAAAATGGCATTAGTACTGCATGGATTTGCTATATATTTTGCTAAACAGAAGCACTGATAAAGTAATGCAACAAAATTTCGACCTTTATTATGATTGAAATGATTTCTTGGTACTGCTCCATTGTGTCTTAATGGTACTGTAATGCTTGCTGAATCGTGTAAGAGATTTCTTATATATTCTGTTTTACCTAAAGACAATTGAAGAGTTGCAAACAAAAAAAAAATAATGATAACATATAGAAACCAAAGAGTGTACAAGCAAAAAGATTAAACGAAAAAAAAACAAACATCAACTTACAATCAAGTCTTCTTGATATCTCTTTGTAACTCTCTCCTTTTTCTTTCTGTATACCAGAAGAGGAGGATGATGTTGATAGTGTTGTTGGAAACGAATATAATGTTGCATCGACGGTTGTAAATGGTCGAAATGGTGCTGGTCTAGGACGTGTTGTAGTAGTATCATTATTGATGCTACTACGATCAGTTGTCGATTCCCATGATGGTCTTGGACCTGGTTCATCTTTCAATTTCAAAAAACCATGATTCGAATCCATATGGATTTGTTTATATTTAAACATAACTAATTCACCACATTCTAAACATTTATCAGTTCTGGAACCACAATAATTCTCATGTTCTTCTAAATCTAATTTCGGTAATTCTAAATCGCAAAATTTGCATGCCAACAATCCAGATGACGACTTTGGTGGTGTTGGTTTTGATAAGACAGGTGTTGAACGTGGTTTAGTACCATTAGTACCACTACCACCGCCTCCACCATCACCATTTACTTGTGGTTTTTTATCTTTGACTGCCGTTGCTGGTACTGTTTCATGTGTTATTCCATTTCTTTTGCTCTCTTTCAAACTATACCCGGTATCAACAAGACGTTCATACTTTTGTAATTCACGTTCTTTACGTGCTGCTAATTTACGATCTTCAACTGATTTACGTTCTTGATAATAATGACTGTTCTCTAATTTTGCTGGAGGTGGTGATGGTTTTTTAGGTTTTGATCTTTGTACACAGGTCTTTTTATGATCGTCAAATAGATTTTTCGCTATTGGTTGTTTACATGTTTGACATAATGTTATGTTACGTGCACAATGAGCTGTGTGCATTACATAGTTCGGTTGTGGTATCTCTTTTTTACTGCAAACAAAACAAAGAACAAAATAGTGGGTTTTGATGTCACACAGCATGTATTCCAGCATTGGTCTGTGGGACAGTTTGAATACAAATCTGGGTACAGAGTGGGAAATTGTCTGCCAATCAAATGCGTCAAATGATGTATTTGAATTCAAATAGGGTATATTGTGTACAAGTTGACAAATATAACGTAGCCTTTCAAGGACAGGTGCGCAGTTTGGATTGTTTGGTTTGTGCGCATCCCAGAAGTGACAGATTTGTCGACTTATACATTTCCTATATACTATAAAAATCAATCCGATGAGTCAAGTAAAGGACAAGGTTTTTCAATTATAGCTTGACAAATCTAGATCTGCGCATTGAACTAAAGAAAAATAATAGGTAATAGGACAAACAATTTGAAGGTTTTTCTTGTTTGTATACTTTCATCAACATTAAGGTAGTCCCTACACTTGTCAATCAATACAAATAAATAACACAAAAAAAGAACAGAAATAACTTAAGAGAAGTGCGAGGAACTATTTTAGGCTGAAATTGAAAAAAAAAACAAACCAAACTGGATACGGGAAAATCTTAAGGTGGGTTATTGCTGATTTGGAAGAGAAAAAATCTTTATGAAAGAGTAAGATAGAAGATTTCCGTATATGCAAAAACTGATAAGGTATTCTAGAAGGACGTGATTGAATCTAATAGAATCTATTTTACTAGGATAGAATTGCAAATGGACGGAAAAACTGTTATAATGAGTACGTTAGTTTGCCCAAAAACACTCAATTTCACAAAAAAAAGGACGAAAATTGTGAAACAAGGAAATTTGACGGTTAATTCATTGAAAATCTTCACTCTCATTTTCACCAACTCATTGCCAAATGACCAACAACATTTTTCAAGGGCTCTATAAGCACCTAGATTGATTTTTGTACAGGACGCCCGTTTTTTTTTCGTGATAAAGTTGCGATAATAATTACATAAAATAAACAGGAAAGTAGATAAAAACAACAATGTGATCAGAAAATAAAAAGAAATAAGAGTTTTCGTTGACAAAACTAACAATAAACGAAAAAAAAATGATTCTGCAGGGTTGCCTAATGCCCCAAATGTCCCGATTTTTCAATTATCCCACAAATTCGCGTCTAGACCAGTTCCATTTTTTCCTTGACTATTTCGATTTATATGCGAAAAAAAATATTATTTCAGAGAAAAAAAACACGCATTTTTGGACCATGATCAATAATAAAATCTAAAAATATACCTACCATAGATTAATTTATAAGGAAAAACTGTCTGTACAGAATTTTTTCTATTAGGTATGCTAGTATCTATTACATATTTGGGTTTTTGTGTAGATTTTCCATTCTTTTTTTTGTGTTTTTTCGAAAATAGCAAACAAAGAAACTTACCAATTTCCGCAAATCTCATGCTCCACTTGTCCATCCATTGTTCACTATGATCACTATATATTTTTGTCCTTTATTCACTAAAATTACAACAATTGATCAATTCAGTTATCAAATCTTGATAATATTGATAACTGCACAAAATTAATGATGATTAATTAATTACAATTAATTATTAATTATTAAATTAGAGATTAGTAGATAGCAGATTTTTTAGAGAGAAGGTGGCCTTTAACTGAATCGATTGTCACTGATTCTCATCATGATAATAATGATGTTGATGACGGTGATGATGATGATCATGATGATCATCACCGCCACCACTACTACTAACTACATCACTAATAAAATATAGTAGGGGTCATACATATATTTGCGTATTTTTAGAAAATTTTAACGCAAAGTTCGCATCCCGAACCGCCAAACCAATGACTCTACAAATCTAATTTTATCATAGAGATATTTTCGTACAATAACTACCTATATACTACAAAGTTTAAAGAAAGGAATCTATCTCTACATATGTATTGGAAAATGTTTGTTAAATACGATTTATTAGCACACACGCAAAACGAAAAACAAAATATTATTCTAAAGATTCTTATTTATTTGATAGGTGTTAGTCTGGCTCAAATATATATGTGAATAATAATAGTAATCATAATAATAATAAAAAACTGGATTGTTTAAAAGACGGAAATTGCGCTATTTCTATTAATAAAACTAGGAAACTTGTGCTATTTTTTTGTTGTTGTTAATTATTATAATAATTTTGCAACGAAAAAGGTGGTTTATATGGAAAACAAATGAAATAAAAACATTATACCAACGTTTTTCCACTATTTTTCTGGATAAAAAACACTAACAAACTCGTTATCAAGAACAATAAAGACACAAGTTGTGATGTGGCAATAATTAGGGGATTCCCTAGTAATTTGAGGTTATATCGTGACGTTCGATGCGTTTTATAATCACTCGAACACCTGTCCATCACGTTTTATAATTCACTCGAATCCATTTATCTGTTTTTTTTTTGCAATGATCGGCTTATGTCTCATTATACTTTTTCGAGTTCATAATTAATGATGTATTTATTTCTCACAATCAGAGAGAAGATTTTCGTATATGTAGAAGTAATTCGTATTTTACTGATATTGGTTTAGTTTATGTCGGATCTCATTCGAGCCGTTAGTAGAATTATAAAACGCAGCCGATAAGACCTTCTAATTGTAGCTCTCCTACTATCGTTGCTAAATTTGAGGTAAAGACGCAAGAATTTTATACTTTATGATTAGTTTCTATCGAAAACCTTCTTTTCATTAATCTATTGATGAATTTTACAGTTTTTGGTGTTGCACAAGTGGGAGCTGTTATGCAACCAGTATAATAGACGTGTGTGTCGCTATGGCGTTGTCGCTATGACAGGCGACATTGCATTTTGGCGCTCAATTTGAAAAATAAGTTACTCTCAAAAGAGGGTCGAAATGTCCTCCAGGGATCTTTATATTCAACTATGTTTTTCTTATAGAAAAGTTCTAATAAATGCGTTATTTTAGTCGATTTATGTTCAAATATTAATGCCTAGTTATTTATTTGCAATTTTCTATTCATACAACTGAATGAATAAATAAAGAGATCTCGTAATTATCTGTACTTAAATAGAATGTTTGATGTTTTGTGGTTTAGTTATTAGACAAAAATCGGTATAAAAGTGGCTAGATGTCCTAGAAATGTTTTAGAATTCGCTTGAAAACTTGTACGTGGTTCTATTATATATTTCAGTTTTGACAAAAAAAAATACCACCATGTTTCACTTTCGCATGAACTCGTTTAACAGAAGAAGAAGAAAAAAACGCTAATTAATCTATATTTATAGAAAAACAAAGGGTATCATTTAAACGGTCAGCAAAGTATTCGTACTTTTGCGAGCGGAAAAATGTATTCGATCAGCCAAAATGGCTAGTTGGTTAGCAACTTATGGTCAGCAAACATTTCTTAATCAGTCAATAATTAATATCATATTGGACTGCTCTAAATTTTTTTGTATAGCCAATTAAATATATAAGCTGCATTGAGTGACCCACGT
>JAZBHA010000296.1:0-85016 GCA_037464855.1 Iselma pallidipennis | reverse complement strand
TTGATAGTGTAAATATTCAATTTCAATCTGCCATATAAATATAAAAGTCTCGTAAATCATAGAATAAATTAAAAAATGATTTATTAAGTTACGACATAAAGAAAAACTTGTTTCTTTTAACTATTGACATCAAATAGATTTACAACAACGCACCAAACTGATTATTTCCAATATTTGCAATCAAGTTATTCAAATAATACACTATCAGTGGTTTATAAAGTTTTAAAAAATACAATTTGATAACAAGACCAACACCTGCCTTATGTCGTAACAACAATGTTCTTCTTAATAAAAATTTACAACCCCAACAGCTACGGTCATAACTATAAATTATTCAAATTGTTACCCGTTCGTTGGATATTAGTGATGCTTTAATTGAAAAAGAAACAGTCTTATATATACAAGTTGATTCCTGTAATAATTGACTTCTCTAACAGGAACATGGAACCCTAAAATTTTAATTCGAGGGTGCAACAACATGAATTCATTCAATTCATTACTCCTTTCAAGTGGTATGTGTCTGACATCGTTTTTATCGACCCTTCAAGAGCAATTAATTAACAAATGTTAACATTGTTGGCGTTAGTTTAAAATGCTTTAAAAATATTTCAGATGGTCGATGTGGTTGTTTTTTTTTTGGTTTCTCTCTAAAATGACCTCCATTTACCTACAGCATATCTTGTATATTTTCTATTACTGATATGCCACCAGACTAGCTCCGCTTTCAGTAGCTCATCTCGATTGTATTAAATCTTTGTGACAGCTTCTCGTTTATCTTTCACACTTTGCGTCCATTTATCGTTTCAAAAAAAAATTGTATCTACATCCATATACATTTTTTGTAATTCAATTTAACTGTACGCTTTAATTTAAAAATTATTCCATTTGAAATTCAAATTTTTCCAAATTATCATAATTGCTGTAAGTTAAAAGCTATATTCTTTCAATGTAAATATGTCATATATTTTTTTTGTTCGTCTACTATCGTCAAATAAATGGCGGTAGAACAGTGGAAATTTTCAGTTTGGCCGTTGAGCGTTATCAGTCCGTCCAATTACGTTGAGCAGTCGGGGAAAAACAAGCCGTAAAAGATAAATATTGAGGGCAGTAAAGTTAAAAGCGAGTTATCTTGTAGTTTTCCCGACGAGATATTCCAGTAGAATTCACAGTTAACGGTTGGTGCGATATCGTCGTCGTAGTAGTGGTGGTGGCGCAGTCCTCACCTAGGGTGAGGCAATCTCGAGATGGTCTCCGCCCGATGTATTATAGATATCGTTAGAAATACGGGCGCAATTTCGGCAGAGTGCGATAAGACGTTAATGGTTTCAACTTTGCACTCTATCGCCGCTTCTCTTTTGGAGAGTGTGGGCGTCGTCGTCCTCGTCGTCATCGTCATCGTCGTCGTCGACGACAACATCGCCTGTTACTACAACGTACACAAGCGCCCCTTGATGGAATTGGCCATTGCTGTCGCGCCGATATGCTATTGCCCAAGGGAAATCTATCACCCTTTCGCGTCCTCCATAACTTATATAATATTAATCTACCGTGAAATGAAATGTATCCATTTCACTCCGTAATCCACCGACGATCAATAAGGACCTGTCTACTAATTGAGCGACTGATGCCCTAATGTCGCCATTAACCTGATTTCATTACTTAACAAACAAATTATCGAAAACTACAACCCTTTTCTTCTATTCACAACCCCTCATTTTAATAATTTCTAATTTTTCAAAAGAGGGGAAAATAAGCTCATATCCGGCAGATCGTAAACTAACATACTAACGGAAACACGTCGGCTGCTCTCTCAAGCCAATTAGCTGTGCTCCGGGAACCAATAAATCGCGCCTCGTTTCCAAAATGGGGTGAACAGGAGACCACATATGAAGAGATTTCCCAAGTGTATTAAGTGAGGCATTTTGTAACATAACAACACCACTACGACATACTCATGGGATTCCCAATACACGGATACTGTTTGGTGGATAGGGAATTCTAACGGTTTACCGCTTATTGAGAGAAATCATCTTCGTTTCTACATTTATATTATATTGAGTGTGTGGGAAAAACTTTACAAAAAAAACAACTTGTCGATATGACACTATAATGATTGTATATGGAGTAAATGGGGCGGGGAGAGACGGAGAAAATTATAAATGGTGTCTCAATTTTTTCCCCCAATGATACGATCAATATTGGATTAATTCAATCGAGATTCAAATTGGAAAACAACTTTAAATACTCAATTTGTCTTGTATTATTACGATAGTTGACAATGAGTTATTAGCACGATATATCTGTTCGATTATAATTAGTCAAAGTGTAGATAAATTATCTCGTCAATCGAGTCATTTATCTGTATTTGTTTAGTTTTATAATAAAATTACCTCCACAATATTTGCCAATAATATTTTTATTGTCACTGTTAATTGATCTAATAGCGTCTAAACAATATTGACACGTTTAAGGTGGTGTCCGCACGCTCAGTGAATTTACCCCAAGCACCTAGTTCAGTGATCTCTCTACAACTCTCACTGAGCAAGTGGAACGTCCACATGATTCCAGGATACTTGCGTAAATTTTAGACTTTTGGGGTAACTTTCTGGATGTTTTTATGAAATAAATAGTGGAATTATGATTAAAATGTGTGATTTAGGGAAGGTGTGTAGAAAATTTTAATAGAACTTTTAGAAATTAGTGAATCATAACCACCATTATGCAAAAGAAAGAGTACCCACAGATAAGACTAATAGAGACTGGCCAAAATTGCTTGACAAAAGGAAAAGATTCCATTAGATCATATTACCTATAGGTATGCAATTATAAATACATTTTTGCCCATTATCTAAAGGTTCGGACTGACTTACTTTGGACGAGGAAGAATTTCTATGAAAATACGACATTTCTTCAACTGATAATAATTAATCAAAGAAAAAGATACCTTAACAAAATATCGGTGGCCATTTGGCCCTCAAAAACTCATTGGTCCCGGGTGAAATTTCCTTACCTGGAATGATGATATGGGTCGATGAAGTGGCCTGGAATTCCAGTAATTAGCAATGTATATAACATTATCGTTGATAATTAACTAAACTAATAATTAACACTATAAAGTAAGTCCACCTTACATCAAAAGAATCACCAATATCACAAAAAAATAAAGGTACGCTGTACGACAGAACTTGCGCGCAATTTTTGACAGATAAGAAGTACCAACCCATTCATATTATGGTTTCAGTTGCATCTAGATATCAGACGGAGTCTGAAAAAGTGTTAATATGTTAGAGTGGCGGTAGTAGTACAACTTTTGAAGGAAAATTGAACTGATTTTTTTGATTAATGAAATTTCGCTAATTTCTCTTTTTTTCTCCATCTCTTCTTTGTCCAGGATCTTGACGTCATCGACACTGGGTTCAAAGTTATATCCATCTATAAATTGGTGGTTGTACACTTGAGTGCATAGAAAACAGAACCTCTTGGTTAAGAAAATCAGCCTTTTTCTCTCTTTAGAGTAGAAAGCTGGGGGAGATACCAGATTCGCCAGATTCTGGGGTTGTCTTTTGAAGAGCGCCCTCGGTAGCTCGATTTACACAGGCTCACAAAAAACATTCTCTTCTAAATGCACTCAAGTGTACCTATGCCAGTTCCTGGGTTGTTGGCCATACAGGTGCCAAAACAATATCGGTGCTATTATTAATTTATTATTAATTATTACTCTTATTAGTCTCTCGATTTGGCCGCTCAGGTATAGGCACTTTTGCACTACCGCCAAGGACGATGCTGTATGCCAACAACCCCAACAAGGCTTTTTTTCTATTTTATCGACATTGCTGGTGTTGTTAGTTCTTAATAACTGTTCGAATCGCTCGCTAAATCTGTCTATGTAAGGGGTGGTTGGTATTATCCCTGACTCCGCAAGGCGCTCAGGATACGTTCCTGATTCCTGAAATGTAGAGGGCAAAAAATAATTACTTAAAAGATTATCGGTGGCCCCTAAAACGCTATTTGGCTCCCAAAAACTCAGTGGCCTCGGAGGAAATCTGTCCAGTCCGGCACTGTTTACTTAACTGTTACATTATGTAACTTACATACTTTACAACACAATAGTACAAAACAAAGAAGTTTTTGGTTTTTGATAACAACGATACATACGAAATAAAGTTGCATAATGTCCTTTGTCTAATTTGTTGTTACAAGTTTTCTAATCAGTTGATTTTAGGACATCGACGAATCAATATCAAAATTTTTCTTGTCTATTAATTGAAATAAAATAGTATCTTGGACAGAGTGTGTGTTGTGTGTCAATCAGTGCAAGTGCGGGGGTGAATTACCACTAACAATAAACCGTAAAAGTTATCAATGTGAAATGTTTAAATATGAAGTGTTTTATAAATGGACCACTACCCTCCACCATTGATGATCAACGTTGGGGGACTGCACAACCTTATCGGAGAGGTTCAGCAAAAATGTATCATCGAAAGGGTAAGTTTTACAGTATATCATGGCTTTAGATTTTGTTTTCAAAAAGTTGATCGAAAAAAAGCTCCTTTCAGTTGGGGCCCTGAAACTTACTTAAGCTTCATCAGTTTCAGTGCCGAACTTACTTTGGCCCCGGGAGAATTCATTTATTTATCAAAAAAATACCTTAAAATATTATCGGTGCCCCCCAAAAACTTATTGACCCCGGGGGTAATCTCCCCATGTCCCCCCTGTCCAGCCCAGTCCTGATTATCTCCTTAATAACGTCACAGAACTGATTGTGGGTAAACTACTTGAATTGCATCCACACGTTCCAGTTTCACTGCACAACCCAATCAAGTCTCCCCATCAGGAAGTTGGAGCTTGTGGACGCCACTTAGAAGAAAGACAAACATTGAGAGATGTGTAATTTAACTCATCACTACCTGCCTATTTCATGTTTGAAAACGACAATTGTAACTAAATTAACCATAATTACAGCCTACCAAAGTTGCAATCATTGTTTTTTTCTTGAAAAATTTTTCACATAAAACTTGTTAAAAGGAAAAATATATTTATGTACTATAGGTACATATATAGATATGTATTAATTTGCATGTGTAATTGGGTGCTAAAGGTGTCAATACAATTGAAAAAGGACTTTCTTTTCATGCTAACTAGTCATAAAAATATAGTTCCCCTTTCATGTTTTTCTACATTACACTAGATCAGTGCAAATATGTACTCCTATTAGATAGGGTTACGAAACAGACATGCAAAAAACAAATTCTTTCCATTTTCATTGTCTCTCTGTCTGTCTCTCTCTCTCTCTCTCTCTCTCTCTCTCTTTGTCCTTATATTGTATATGGTTGCATTTAAAACGATATTATCAACCTCTATTGAAGAGTTAAGTCGCGTTACTGCATAGCTATTACTACATGGTGTGGCAGGAATCGATCAAATCCGGATGACAGCTATACGTGATGGTAGCAAGGACATGTCTAAAGCAATTACTAGGCGCGTAGGTGCGGCCACAATAATAATAACAACAACAACAACAACAACAATAGCCAAAAAAATATATAACAATAATAGTAATAATAATAGTAAACGAATATAATAGACGTACGGAGCAAAAAATCCTTTACCACACGCAGTATTCTACCAGAGGCATTATTCGATAAAAACCCAACAAAAATTGAATTTAATTAGTAGACACCAACCCGATTAATTATATATTATTAGGAAAGAATAGAAGAAGAAAAAACCGACGAGAGTTTTACGGTATATAAACACAAACATAGGTATACATCATCAACATCTACATGTTATCTTGTGTTTAAGATTGAATACAGGAACCAACATTTCTTGCCTTTTCGTGCCGTTACATATTTTTCTCATCATATCAAATAGTAGTAATAATAACAATAATAATAATAATGATAATAATAATAGTAGGTACAACAACAACAATAATAACAAGCCGACGTAATACTCTTTGATGAGGTGGTAAATATAAAAAAACTGGAAACGGTATTATACAAATATTGTTTATATTTTTTTTCTTTATATAAAAGCAGGTGAAACAAAACAGATGCTTTAATAAACAGTGAATATTTCATTTTATGACATACAATTAGTTAAATATTAAATACGGTGTTTCTATCTCTCTCTTTCTCTCTTACTCTAGTTTGTTTTTCCTCTTTATCTTTTGAACTATTTACGTTAATCTTATTTGATTTGGATAATGTGTTGAACTTTACGTAACGTCAACCAGCTACCGGATACTAATCGAAATTGAATGAAAGACGAAGATTTAAACGAAAGCCTAGAATGTTCACTATAAACGACATGTCTAAGACGATTTGAGAAAGGATTCAATGAAAAGTGATAGGGATAAGAATGTAAAAATTCAGGATTTAAGATTCTTGATAATCTATTGTATGTAGGTAGGTGTTAGAAGAAATCCTAAAATCTGGAAACTGAAAAATAGTGGTTATACAAAGTGTCTAATTTAAAATAATCCGTTACCATTTATAATATATGGAGAACGGCAAAAAGTTTTAAAGGGTAGAGGAGGGCCTACCAAAAATATCGTGAAAAGGTGTCACTCCATTTTGGACACGCGATGTATTATTATTTATATATAGGGGAAATGTCCCTAATTGGGACCAGCTCTTAAATTGGACCAGCGCCTTATTTAAATTATGAGAAACAATTTTCAAATTCTCATGATGGGTAGTTGTAGACAATGTATTTTTTAGTACGACCACAGAAGTAGAACCCTCTGGGACATAAAATTCACCTTAATATGCCCCACGTTTCATTTTTGTGCCGGCCGATGTATAAGTGAATCAAGTTTGTGTAAGGTGTAAAATATTTTTGGTGGGCACATCTTGGCTGTCTTTTGGTGGACTTCTTAAGAAATTCATTGTTTATGAATTAGTGAAAACGATTTTACGTTACCTGCAATAGTTTTCGTTTTTGACACTGGAACGTAAAAATTGAGCAAGTTCCCTTAATTGAACCACCGCATACTTCCTAAATTGGACCAGGTAAAATCATATGCCTACTCCTTCCTCCATGATAAAAATGTCACTTCCAGGAGAAGAGTAGCTTCAATGCATTTTTTTGCACAAAATGTGTCCATTTGAGGTGTGTTGATGGGTTTTACGATTATTATGAGTGCGTCAATTGTCAATCTAAGAGCGATTGATTATTTGCTCATTTTGGTCATTTTTGTATTTTTTTTGTTGTAATATCGGATATTTTCCATAATATTAATTTGTTTATAGAGTTTGATTCTAATTTTGATAAACATTCCCACTGAAACTGACAAAAATAGACCTGGTCCAATTTAGGAACCGCATGGTCCAATTTAGGCTATAGGTATCCTAATTTGGACCGATGCGGCTTTTTTGAAAATATTTTTTTATAACCAACTGAAAAAGATTTCAGGCTATCTTGATAAACTCATCCATAGATCACAACGTAAGGATTCTGACTAACTATTTTTTTGAGCTGGTATCGATCAAATTACTATTTTACAGCGATTGTTCCTTAGGGGGTCCAAATTAGGGACATTTCCCCTATTTATTTATTTATTGTTTACTGTAACCATATAGGGGTTGTAAGTGGTCATACACGCTCCGGCAAGCCGGAAAGCCCATAGGAGGACGGGCTTGCTTACCGGAAAGCCGGACCCGTCTATGCTTGAAGTGGCCTGACGGCTTGGTTGAATAGCTTGTCCTCAGAGAAGCCTCTGTCACTTTTTGCCCATAAATGACTTGCCGGAAAGATTGAGAAGAATAAACTTGCCAAAAATAATAAAATTCTCTAAAATAAACTAATTGAAAATAAAGAAAAATAACTAAACTCCTTATACACATCCACACTTCATTCAAATCTTCTGATTTGAAACAACGATCAATTATAATTTTTGAAATGAATGTGTAAAGAATGCCATGTATTATATGTGTGTCAAAAAATCATCAAAAACCTCCTCCACGACACATAATTACACATATTTCTATCTTTTTCCCTACCATTTTTATCGATCTAGTGTCTCATTTATCTCATTCCTGCGGCATACCTGCAGTCGAATTCTTGAGATCGTCATCGTCGAAATTCTTGTCGAAAAGGAATCTCCTCTGAAAAAACCCACCAATAAACCAACCAACAACATATCATATTAAGCGGATTCGGGTGTCAGCTAACGATGTGTCGCCTGAAACGTATTAGAAGCTTATGAGAAAATGATTTAGTGAAATAGGATTCACAGTTCATCTGTCACGAAATACATCAACATCCACAAACCAGCAACTATATTTTATTCATTTCAACTTAATAATATCTGTATATACAGTTATCTTTATCGTACAAATAGAATCGATGTGTGTGGGCCTATATGGCATAATATACATGTATATTATATTTATTTAAGGCGAAAAAATCCTGCAAACGACCTCTATTTTGGCAAATCGAAATATAATCTTTGACTTCTCTAGGATTACTATTTCCTATCTAACACTATTATTCATATATGTATTATAATAACTACTATTTTATGTATTATTCGGTGGGGGTTGAAATTCTGATCTTTCACTCTACCACCCTTGAAAAGTTACGCTTTTGCATATTTCGAAATTATTTATGATTCCACCCTGGGCGATATTCGAGTGGCATTGGTGGTATATTCTGGGGTTTTTATTGTAATAACTGAGAACCTTGTGAAAATGCTGACTGTTATAAGGATACACGTGTCGCTATAGAAAATTATATATGAGAAAGATATGTCGCCGTTGGGACATGCAATATTTGCAAATTGAATTTATTCACATGTCAACTCAATTTCCAAACACCACTAGATATGTCTCTATTTCAGGATTAAATATATAACTTCCCTTATAGTATATTGTATTTCAATTTTTTCTACCATTAAATGGCGCCAGGATCTTCCTTTTTGTTTTAGATTTGTCTAGAAATAAGAATTTCCACCCCCATCATCACTATTATTATTATTATGGTTATTCTAGCTTGAGGGCGTTTCTTTCTCGCTCCTCTGACTTCCTTCATCAATTTTCCAATTGTAGACCTGAAGGGCTCCAATGTTGATTATAACAAATCACCATATAGCAAAAGATGGATGTCGTGCAGGTCCGGCGGCTGTTGGGCCGGTGAATTATCTGTTAAACTGTTACACTAATTGATTTTGAGCCGGTACGGCCGCCGCTGGTGTTCATTACGAATTAGCTAAGCACGGCTCAACACCCGTTCACCAGTCCCATAAATAATAATTCCAGGTCTGGACTTTATTTAAAATTTTTACACATTATTCAATCTTGATACACACGCACAAAACAACTAATTGAAAAAAAAAACACGAAAAAATCCCACTTTAATCCTGACCAGGCAAATGATTCGATAGTAAGCTGTAAATGCAGCAGCACCGGAAAATTTATGCTGACATTAAAGAGACTACATGATCTTTTCAAGAAGATGATGCCTTTGGGCTATCGAGATAAAGTCAGTACGAATCATGGGAGTATGTGTCGAACAATTATTGCAGATAGAAATTATACGAGAAAATAAAAACAAAAAAAAAATAGAAAGTTGATGATGGTAAAATTCCAGACCAGTGGAATTGATAATGACAATAATTGGAACAATTGATTTTTTTAAAGGTAATTGGCCTATTGTCTTTGGTAAAATATCTAATTACTGACCTACCTCAATAGATTGTCTGTTTTCCTGTATCCTTTTCAAGTGACGACTTCCTTTTCATTCGTCACGGTCCAGATGCTAGTAATAAAAATAGATTTCCGATGTAGCGGGATGAAAAACAAAAAGAATAATTTTAGAATCGTTTACTTTTTGGTTATTAACTTTCTTAACATTCTAGTGGATCCCTAGAGGTTCACTTGTATATTTGCTTTAGGGTCATATTCGTCACAGTGGTATAACAGTCGTATATACAGCTTTTGCTGCCTTTGAGTCACCACCGTGTGAGCTCCCTCCTCTCCCGTATAAATAAAATCCGAGCTAAAGCTAAGTTGTGTCCGAATCATCGATTTGAATCAGTTGTTGTTGTTGTAGAGGCAAATGCCGGCAGGACCGATTTGCGACACATATACATATACAACATAACGTTTTCGACGGCGGCATTTCCGAGAGGGTGTTGCACTGATTTATTGTAATAGCTGTTACGCCTCAGTTTAAATTGAGATTTAAATTAGCAACCAGTCGATATTATATGTTAAAGCTCCGAACTGGATGGAGTTCATGGCGACACAACGCCAATAACCGTAAAATTGAATTTGTGAATAGTGAAGAGGAAAAGGATCTGACCGATCACCCTCCCCCAAATAGAAAGATCCTTTTTAGTCAAATTATTATTTATTGGAATCTTTAATAAGTGGGTAGATTTGCAACAAATGTTGTTATTTTTTTGGGGTAGGTGGTAGGTAATTTAACGATAATTGAGCAATTAAGTATCGATGAGCTTTTGAACGGAAGCGGTCGTTAGTTTTAATTAAAATGTAGGTATGTATGAAGTGGGCAATTTTTGCAAGACGACAATGTGCGATGATGTTTATTAATTGTCGTTAATAATTTTCAATGTTTTTTTGCACTCTTTGTAGAAAATATGCAGTCAACTTCCGTAATTGATCAGTATTAACATAAAATGCACCGTTGGCATTTGATGATTAAATATAATTTTAATAATCGGACCCGCATTTATGACAACTTTCTTGAAGACCTGTTCGTTTCAAGTCCAGTCAACCGGCTGTGGAAATTCTTTGTTGCTATGTCAATTTTATCTATCTATCTTTGTCTATATTTGATTTTTAATTTTCTAAAATCCGTTGATATTTCATCTAATAAATTTAAGGTTTTTAAAAACACATAATTTAGTTATATTTCAAGGCATTTTCAAAATTTAATCCTTTTATATCTTGTTATGTTTAGAGAGAGCATGAAATAAATTTTCTTTACAGTTGGCAGTTATCAGCGGTTCATTATTTAATAAAAATTGTTAGATTTAAAAAGTAAATTCTGTCACAATAAATTATTTATTTCCCAACCATTTGCTGGCTTTTATACAAAATCTTTATATTTATTGATTGATCTGTTATGTATATGCCATCTAAACCAAACTATACAAACCAGTTTAATTAGAATATTAAAAGGAAAAATTGATACTGCTTCATATAATCTATAATCTACCAGTTCTGATGTAATCGCCAATAGAAATCATCTAATTAAGATTAATATATAGCGTTAAATTACAAGATTTCATAGTTAACCCGAAAAAAAAGTGTTTCGAAATCGAGTCCAATTTGAGAAAACCAAACATTTTTTCTATCAGTTATATATTGTGTCGACAAGTAACTTTCAACCAATTTCCACGTTCTGATAGTTCTAAGAAAGCAAAAAAATGTCTGTTTTGTCCATTAGAAAAGGGAATCACATTTAAGCATAAACCACAAAAGTCTATTGTTGAAAAATTGTCACAACACAACGATCACAAATATTTACACCTTGATCTCTAAACAAGCTTGTAACGCTTTTCAGGAACTATTACAGATACCTATAGAACAAGTCACACAGAGATTCAGAGGAGAAAACGAAACAAAAATACAAAAAGATGCTGTAAATTCTCTCTGCTCACAAACCCAGATATCGCTCTGTCTTGTCTAAAGACAAGTGGGACGAATTCTGACAGGTTCTTGTCAATTTCGGGTACCTTTTGGGATTTGATATTCATTCATTCTGTCGCGCATAAATTATGGCTAAAGTGAATAGCTTTTATGTCGTTCCAGAGATGATTCGGCTTAATTTTTAATAAATAAATAAAAGCCAAACAATCTTTCTCGTTCTTTTGATCATTATTTGACGCAAATTACTCCACCACATCAGATTACTTGTCGTGAACCTTTTTTTTTTTGATCAATTTTTAATGAGTGAATGAAATGTAAAAAGTGTATTTAGTTGATGGGAATTGTTTACAATTACTCCATTAGAAAGTAATTTATGGTTTCACGAAAATTACTAAATCAACACAAGTTTCTCGACTCTTCTACCTAAAATGAAACGAAAAGGTATTTGTTGTTTGTTCAACATCTGCTTTGATGCTTTTAATTTCTGTTTTTTTTTTTTATTATTAATGTGTGTACGCATATTTGTATATTTCTTGTCTTTCTCTTCGTATATAATTCATGGATTAATCTAGAGCCTTTTTAGGCGATTACAACCACTGACATGTAAAACGTAATAAAAAAACGATTCGTTATTAATATTCATAAAGCCAGTTGGCTGTTATGCCACTCAACATATTAAATAAATTTCGGGCGGGAGTTTGTATATACCTCATTTCTTTCAACATTACTTATCAAATGTTGTTTATATTAATAAATTAATGTTTGGGGAAATTCTAATAGTCATCGTATTGAAAGATAGTTGTATACTATGTAAAATATAAGGATTTAATCGGAATATTTATGAAGAAATTGTGCCAAAATTTCAATATGCAATTATTTATTTTCATTTACAATCCACTTAATAGTTTATGTACACAACAACAATGTTTTTTTGTTTTTAACACAGGTAGTGTAATACAAAGGGAACTAAGTAAATAATTGACAGTGAGGTTATTATCTTTTTTTTTGTCTCGTTTATAAAATATACAATTTCACAATAATATTATTACATAAAATTAATACAAACATGACAAATTTTTGCAACTATTTTGGAATGACTGTAATATAGTATTATTTCTATAATCTGGACTCACCCTTAACATTGCAAAAATCGTCAAGTTTCAGGAACTCTCCTCATTTCTATTCTCGTACTACACCAATAATTATGACTTTTATTCAATTATTATTAATCATTTAATTTATTTACAATAATACTGCTAAAGCTGATTGTACAAAATATTACACGTACACTTTACAAAATACTACAGAAACAAAAAAAAATAATTCTACCAGTAATCCCTCTAACTTTACACGAATAAATAGTAGTATCGTCTGTTTTATTAGATATATTACCTATATACAAGAAAAAAACAAAAAAAATCTCACAATTAACGTCTTGTGGAAAGACTCTTTGGTATCAGTTGCACGCACAACCACTATTCTCAGTGTCCCTGTCTAGCTGTCGGACTAATAGATGGCGCTTGACGCGTTAACGGTGTCGCATAAGGACTAAATCGATGTATCGCTGATGGGAACACAGCTTTAGGTAATCGTAAATCATTGGATGAATTCACTGATGTCGGACTAGGTGATCCTGATGAGCTTGGTGTTGATGATGGTGGTGGTGTTATTTGTGGACGATGTTGTTGTTGTTGTGTTGTTGTTGATGGTGGTGGTGGTGGTCCTAATAGACCCGGTGGTAGACCACCATGTATCGGTGATTGCCATGCTGATGTGCTACTATTTTGACTCCATAAACCTAAAGGAACTGTTGGTCGTTGGCCAAGGTAGATTTGTTGATTTGGGGAAGTGTTTAATAGGAATGCGTGTAATTCACTAGGATTATATGGTGGTGTGTTAGTAGCACGACCCCACATTTGTATATGTGCTCGTGCTTTCTCCATCATTGCTGCTGAGAATAAGGAACCGGCAGCATTATTGTTTTCCGCATCTAAAGAATCACCGGAATAGAGACGGAGCGAGGAGCGCAGGAAGTGTTGATCCATGAAGAGACTATCCATTGGTTCTCTGAAACAACAAAAGCAACAACAAGTTAATTTAAATAGGCGTGACGGTTAATAGTAACGAAAAAAAGAATTTGATAAATTGGAGATAAGCCAGTGTAGTTTTTGAGTAGTAATGTTTAGTTCTCACTTAGCTGTATTTTGTTTAATTATTCCATTATCGCCAACTCGATGTAATTATGTTTAATTAAATTTATTAACAAGTATATTCATTATTTCATTATGAAGACTCAAGGCCGCCGAAAAGTTATTATTTTATAAGCTTTTTTTTCATTCATAAAATTAATTATACGATTATTATCGAACATATTATAATTATCAACAAATGTGTGTATACTGTGTGGTCTGAAAAAAACTGACATTTGATTGATGTAAAACTATATAAGAGACTGGCAACTCTCTAGATCTTCTATCGAGAGAAAAAAATATGATGAAAATTAATCTATAAATGATTGAAATCAATCTGAATAGAGCCATTACGATCGGTTATGTATCCATTTATTCTCACAACTTGATTCGGATTTAGTTTCTTCTAGAGCCGGTACCAATGCTTAATTAAAGGAGCCAAATTCGATTTAGAGGCGAGCACGCACACGAACGGTGAAAGTGATAAGTAATAATTCATGTGGTTGTCCTGCGGCATACCAACAACAACAACAACAACAACAACAACAACACCAATAACACCAACAAAAAATCGAACAACGAGATGAGGCAAAAGATCTAGTGGACCCAGTTCTGTATGGTGTGTTGTTGTGATAGAATTTAATTTACGTGTTTCAATCTAGTGCTGCCGCTAAGGGGCGTACACTAGACCTGACCGCCCTGTAATTTCAGACAATCGTTGTCTTCACGACGACGGCTTGATGATATAATGAAGCCGACAATATTTTCTCACACCTCAGGTAAGTTCTAATAGTGTTTTCCCAGTTATTTTCTTATTCGTCTCAGTGTTTTTGTCTAAACATGTATTGATGATGGTGGTAAAAATATAGGCACTTATTATATATGGATGTGTGTGTCTTTAATTAGTTTGTGGTGGTGTGGTACAGTGTGCGCAAGCGACCCCTGGTGGCCGAAGGCGGGGCCCTGGAGCCTCTCATTATCGCTTCACCGCACTATCCCTCCGTCTCAATATTTATTGATTGTTTCCGTGGTCGCGCGTTCCACAATTCCACCTAAAAGTACCTGTATGCATGTAGATCCAGACACTTTTACCGAGACTTGTTTTGAATTCAAACACCCACTATCAAGCCAGGTTTAGATAGAAATTTGAAAATTAGAACTCCATTGACACATAGGAATAATTACAGTGAAACTTTATCCATTTTGATCATTTTAAATTGAAGGGTGGTTTCGAACCGAAATTGCACCCATTAATATCCTGAAGGCGTCCGAAAATTAGAGGGTAGTTTTATCACCGCTCCCAACATGTTCTCCACCTTTTCCACACCCCTGAACACACCTCGAACAATAATTTAAGCATCTTTCTCTCTTTCGTCATTTACCTCTATAGGTATGTATACGTATACGCATCACAGATGCCCGAAAGTCATCAGCTACTGTGCCACTTTATGGACCATAAAACTCGCCACTAATAACAATAAGATAATTACTCTGAGACCTATCACCTCGCTTATAAAAAACATGGACTTTACGACCTTAACGTTCTTAGAAAAATCCAATTAAATCACATCGAGAACCATGCCGAAACCGATAAAATATGACCAAGCCGAGTCGATTTCACGAGAAACCAATTTCAAACAAAATTAAAACCCACCCCTCCCCACCAACGGAGGACAAAAAGCATTTGATGATGAAAACCGAGGAAAACTATAAACTAATTTTGTATATTTAAAATTTTGTCTTACCTGTCGAAGTCTGTTAGTCGAGATGAGTCCCGGAATCCTTTGGCAAACGGATTGGAGTCGATTTTCAGTTTTGTAATCAGTTGATTCTGATATGCTGTTACTGCTGTAAAAACTGTTTCAGGAAATATAAAAGTCCTATATTGCTCCTGTTCAAGATCAGTAATTGGGCCTGAATGTTCCCTCCATTTAACAATATGTATCCTTGGTTGATAGCGATGCATTGAATTCAATACAATCTGTAACAATAAATAATTCCTGAATTACTCTGCCTCTTTCCTGTAATACCTCCTCCTCCACCTCCTTCCCCATTTATATATTTCAGCTTTCATGGTATAGTCGTAAGTTAGGAACTGCTGATGGTTCAGGTACGTTAAATAGCGTCTTTATCGCTTCTCAGTTTTGTGTGTAGACACGGCAGCCATTGTAAGGCTTCACGCCACCAATCATTATTCCAGCAAGAGTTAGGAGTGTGTTGCTTAGCAACTCTGACTACGTCGAGGGGACCCCCAGCAGTTGTTGAGGTTACGCTCTAGTGAACGCAAGCGCAAAACCAACTCACTGATACGGACGACAAGGCTGATATCGTTCTACCACATACATACACATACACACAGAAAACAACATAACAGAACATTGGAAATGCAAGATTTCAATGTATTGTTATAATGTTACATAGCCGTTACAGTGTCATCTCTCCAATCCCAATAGATCCTCAGGAACAGAGGATATCAGTTTGACTCTAGAAGAGGATAGTGTACAAGTTGTTTTAGGGGTGATAATGGAGAGAAACAGAGTGTCGTCATCGATCCAACTGCAGGATAGTGACTAAAAAAACAGTTTTTTTTAAGTTATCTTTCAGCTGTTATGTGGTTATTATTTGTTGGCACTTTTTCAACATTCAACATAAGATGAAAAATTGTTATGCGACAACAAGTCAAAAAGGATAAAAAATGAAAGGATTAGAGTCAAATACCTGCACATCGTATGGTTTTATTTATTAGGTATCCTTCTAGTGTATTGTGTGACCCATCCAAATATTTATATTTTTGTTAGAAACACGATCCTTCAGAACATTCTAAAGGTACCTATCCAGAGTATTTGTGTACATTTTTTTTATTGTTGATAGACACCTACTGTATAAATAATTTCGGACAAGGTGTGTTTAGAGACAGATGTGTAGTTTGTGCCGTCTAGTGATTACAGTGGCAAGGATTAGATTCAAGTGGTATTCTACTAACTATTATATGAGTATGTTGCCATGAAAAGTAACAGTTCTTGATCGTAAAGCTACCATTGAGTGGGTGTGCGGATTATGAGGGCGAAGGGAATGTGTGTGTGTGTTGTATATAATGTTGTATATGAGTATTCAGTTGGGTGGTCTTCGACTAGCCATCCAACTTGGCGACACTTTGTGTTTGTCTTAAATACACTTATTGCTTATGATGAAATCTACTCTTTTATTGTCGTGAAATCGTACATTAATGCTATCACAAGAAAAATATTTTCGTTAATCTGCCATAACTATATACTGCGAGACATTTATGACTGCAAGAAAATATGCTTCTGATAATTAGCATAAATAGATCATCGTACTTAGAATCGTTATTAAAAGTTAGAAGAAATTGTTGGTTGGTGCCTTTTTAACGACTTCTCCGTGGCTGCGTATCCTCCCGCACCTTTTTGAAGATTGAAAGCAAAAAAAAAATAAACGTCACCGATATTAAAATCAGAAGTTATGATTATACGACAATGTAAACTGAAAGGTGATTGCTGTGGTTAAGTCTCGTGCTGGGTGTCCTGGGTGCACATTTACGAAACAACTGCCCCACGCATCAAAAAAAGCCAATGAAGAAGAAAGAATTATATAAAAGATATGATAGAAGAGTGAGTGAGGACGCGGGGGGGAAATCTTGTATGTGTATACATAAACGTGGGGCGTTCGTCAGTATGCTACCTGGTGTGCTGACACATCAGGGAGTCTGAGGGACAACAAATTTCTCACCTAGAGAGACTAACAAGGCATCTCGTTTAAAATCCATTTTATAAAGATTGAAATATGAACGTTTGTGTATGTCCCAGGCCATACCACCGAAGGGGGCCCATTCACGATCGACGCGACGGAATGTCTTCTCAATGTGTAGAGTTGTGCGCTAGTAAAATACAGCACCTAATTTATTTTTAATTTGATGATGATGGCGGATGGCGATCACACCGACTCCCAAATTCTCAAACACCACGGTGCAGCAGTAAAACATTTGTTTACGATTCCATTGTTATTGCTTTTTTTCACCCCCACGGGTTTTTTTTGGCTTTTGATACCATCGACAATTTCTCTGGGAAATTTGACGAGTGTGTGTATAAAACTCTGACCGTTAATCAGTCATTCAAACAGACGAGTTGACGTGAAAACATGAAATCCTCTAAGCACGTATATTGCCAAGTGGAAAACTATTTTCGTGTCCGATTTGAAAATGAATTAGATTGGGATCATTGAAGTTAATGGTTCTAACAATACATTTATAAGAGTTTGTATATTTATATATGTGAGTGTGTGTTTGTGTACCTGGTAAGAACCGTCCAAATATTAATCCCTTTGAAAGGCACCATCCGGCAAGACTGATGATCAGTCTTATTGTTAGTGACAGTGACCAGTGGGTCAACTAATTCCACTGTCAGGTCCGAATTTATAGAGTCAAAAGTAGCCTTGTTGGATTTTAATCGTACTACCGATCTGACACAACGAACAAACCCACAAATTAGTACTAAACATGTGCCTACCCAATTTTTATGTAAAACCATTAATGTTACAACATGTATTATTTGTATTTCGTTCATCAATTTTTTATTTTGAATATCCTTGCTGAACCAGTATTGAAAACATTTTTCGTATATTTTCATATGACTACGTGTTCAATTTTAACAAGTTCTAAAACGATGATGAAAGACTAATTTTATTGGTCATAATTATTATTTTTATCGTTATATGACTAGAGGTTGTATAAAATACGATATTTACGACTGTGCCTCACCTGTTCTGCGCTATTCAGTTGGTACATAATCCGTGGGTCGTACACTTCTTATAATACACCTGACAAACGTCGTTTGCCACCAACCAACAAGAAAAAAACTCACTTATTCATTCTTCCCTGTTCTTATTATAAATAAATAAACGGTGAATAAAAAAAGCTATCCCAAACATTCACTTTTAATCCCGTTTATAAATGGGCTAAACTACACCCTCTCACAATCCGTAACAAACAAGGATAAGCTGGCCGGAATTGTTGAAAAATTTGGCCGAAAATCCCTAGCTTGAATCTATCAATCAAATCGGCAGACGTGTTATTATTGTTCTGTTTGTACGTAAACCGAAATTAACAAAATCTATACGGATTTTTATTGTCTTTTCTGTATTTGTTTTCACGCCTGGATCTAGACTGTAAATCTACACTTAATGGTGAAGGTTTATTTAAAAATATGAATCGATCCAAGTTATGATTACGGTAATAACAACAATAACAACGTTCCTATATAGTTAGAATAACAGGGCTGCCAACTGTTTTACATTTATGTATGTAGATATATAAGTTGAATTAGGCCTGAATGTGTATGTATGCGGGTGAAAAGGAAGCACGCGAACTCGCTAACATATCAATTTACCAGGGGTTTAATATTTTAATTCCCGATAATCGCTGACCCATTGCCTTTCTAGCTGTTCTTAATTTCATTTTTAATTCGTTTTAGATTTTTATTCCATTATTACTAAGCCAACAAGTCGATATATAGAGTTTTAACGGATTAAAACTGAAAAAAACGCGTGCTAATGGATTTTTTCCATCAAATAATAGAATTTGCGTTTAACAATTTTTTTCTTTCAATTTGTGATAAAGTCAAAATTATTGTAATATTTTAACAACAAATAAATAATTCAAATGTCGTTATCTATTATCAGAATGGCTAAACAACGACTAGACCTGTTATCACCAAACGACACCATTTTTCAATGGTAATTACAGTAATTTATTGAAAACTAGACAATAAAATAAAAATAAATGCTACTAACCTGTCCATTTTTATCCATTTCGTTGTTGGTTAATTTGACTTTTTCAAAGGAGACCACTTGTTTTCGTAATTGTTCACCAGAAAATGGTGAATCCGGATGTGCATACAGACGACACGGTGCTGGTGGATCAGCTTTCCCAGCTACCAGCCATGATGATCGATGATAAGCATACCGGTAACGTTTGTTATCAACAGGAACAACATCCAATAAAACGGCATACCTTTGATCGGGTCTGATGCCAGTAAATGAAACACGTACCGTTGGAAACATTCGTCTGAAATTAAAATTAAAAAAAAAAGCGAAATTAATAAAGATTGATGCATTTTCTTTTCTAATACACGGTATAGTAATAGTTGTATGATAGTATAGGTTTAAGGACTTTTAGAAACGGTTCTGGGATAATGAGCCGGCTGAAATGCATAAGCTAATGATGAGCTGGCAAGTTTTTCATATTAACTGGCAATGTAAAAGATTGCTAATCGTATATAGGTACGAGTCTTTCCCATTATGAAGGCGCCTGGGTCCGGGACATGTTTCCGGTTCTTTTAATTACACATACGCTAGTAGAAATAAAACGTGATGCTAACCCAACATTAATTTCCAAATCATAATTAAAAACTAAATGAAAAAGTACTTAAATATGTTAATGTTGCACAAACAGTCATTAGATGTTATTTATTTAAAAAACCAAAAAGGAATAGATTCTTTACTCTTAGAAAAAATTTAAATAAATTGAAATGATTTCATTTGACTTGATAACTTGCTCGACATTATAATTAAATTATATTTTCTCTGTTACAAGTTCCTCCTCTACCTACACTAAATGTATAATGTCGTAGTTGCTAACATTGCCATAAATTATTTTAGAATTATTTCGTTTTTTACGCCTCCATAACTGAGGAAAACATGTTAATCTCGACCCTATCCAGTCGCGGATTAATTAATAGCCCAGAGAAACTCGTCCAAACCGATAAGACTGACGATTAATGGGCACGGATATCGGTGGTGGCCATCCAACCCGAAAACTAAATTTAAAACAACCCAACCCTAAATCTAAACCAACCCTCCTAAATGGAACGCATACTCGCCCGTTTTTCCTTTGCCACAATCATTTTTACAGTGAATTTCATCAGAAAAATTATATGTCTGGATTTTTTGTGGAGAGAAAAAAACAACTGTATTTATTAAAGAGGGGAAAATTATTAATAAAATCCAATGGGCGGTGTTTTATCTAAAATACTTTGAAAATCTCTTTTATTTTTCCCTCGACGTGTGTGTGTGTCAGTGTGAGTGTTGTTCAATTTTCGTCCGGTCGTTGAAAACAGCAATTACGCCCGGCAGTCCTGTATAATTTCGTAACCAAAATATGCCTATAGGTGTGTGTATGTGTGTCTGTAAGGTGGCTAATGTTGTAAAAACGTTGTCCATGTGTTGGACGTATTTTCTTCAACCTGCTAATGCTCGTGTTTTCAAGAAACGTGGTGTTAAAATTTCTAAATTGCCTTCATTCGTTGTGGACAGCCTGTAATTTTGGTTTCCTCAACCATCGCTCTTTTTATACATACAAACACACACACTCATCTATCGACCTCCAAGACATGCTTGCGTGCAATGCTAAGGCAGTCAGTTGAGGTGTTAAAAATTACAGTCGTCTCCGACATCAAAAAGAAGGCCAACACAAGAAAAAAAAAACGAAAAGAAAAGAATTTTTCCACAATTTTCATCACACAATTTATATTAATTTTGTGTCCTACTATAATGATTTAGAACTGAACCAAAAAATAAAAGCAAAAAAAATGTGAAATCTAATCGGAACCGGCTAATTAATGGGCATGGAGAACGATGTATAGTTCTCTCTTCTGAATATTGTTAAGTTGCCACAAAGTCATCAATCAAGTCAAGTGCCTTGCGGCCATTGTCTGACTGCACTCCCTCATTTTACGCGTTTTATGGAGCATTCAACGATGTTATTTGCGGAAAAACGGCCCCTCTGATGTTCAGCTTATAGGTATCCTATAGCTATGCGTTACTCCTTCCAATTTCAAAATGACAATTGATTGATTGATCATAAAACAATACAGGTGGTTTATTGTTACAATCCGAACGTTGTACCATTTTGAAAACAGTCTGTCGTGGGAATATTTCTAAAATTTTACCTAAATTTGTACATTTTTACATTGGAGCCTATAATTCCTTAATCGTACCCCTGTTTAACAGCAACTGGACTACAAATATAGGTCTTTAATCAGTTTGTAGTCACAAATAATCAAAATCTGAATCTATTTCAACCAAGAGACAAGATAAACAAGGGTTGATAAATTTGGTATCATTGGAAAATCTTATTATTTTGAGCATAAAGTGCTAATATTTTTATGCAAATTACACGAATAAAAATGACCAACGGTTTGCCATAAAAAGGCAGGAATGGGCAAAACTCTAAGGAGAAGTATAATTTCTGATGAGAAATGGGAATATTTTGAATCTTTTTGAGTGCTCCTAGTTGGTAGGTTAGTATTTCAAAAAAAGGACATCATTAAAATTGAAAAAAACACTTCCAATCATTGCCATTTTTCATATTTGCATTATATTTTAATTAGTTTGTTATTATCAAGATTTAATGTACTGTAAATCAAAACAAATAATAAAATATTATAGTAACCACAAATCATTAATATTAATGTAAATTACTGTCAAAAAATGATTATGCTGTTGTTGGCAAGCAATAAACTTATATCATACGTTCTTTTTCGTTTATTCAATCTATCTCTCTTTTTCTCAATATAAATGATTTTAAAATGAAGGTCAAACAACAGAAACAACAGCAACAACAACATCGATAAGGAGACCAATATACCAAAGATCCAATACCAATTGGTTGTTACTAGTTACTTCATTTCAAAAACAAATCATTGCAATAAATTACTTTCTAAATGGTAATAAATTTGTACATTTCAACAACATAACTTGAACAGTCAACATTTTAGCACAATTATTAAGAAAACAAATTAATAACAAATTAATAAATTGACTTAAAATGTACAGTAATTAGATTTGTTTGATTATTAAATTTAATAATTTATATAAACAACTTTCTACTGTTGCCTTCAAGTCAAATCAAATTTACATACCACGAAATTAATTTTTCTGAAAAATTCGACTGTAGAAGAAGTTCAAGTTTCGAGCCGTACATACAGGTATGTTCATATGAAAGTGCGGTCTTGAAGAGCACGAGAGCAAAAGAAGCGAGATGACAGCATTGTTCAACTACTGTTCAAAACACAAGGAAGAGGAGAGGGATTGCTAATATCATTTTGCTCTCGTGCTCCTTTACCTGAACATACCTGTATATTGATTTAAAAATAAATGTACCATTTGTTGTTATATTTACTAGGTGTACACACGTACACACACACGTAAAATTTAATATCTTCTCCATCCAAATAATTGCATACATTTAATGTTCGTATAAAAATTCTTAACACCTCTAAAACGATTTTTATGTGATATACGTGACAATTTTAATATTTAATTTATTAGGAGAAGAAGAAACGAGAAACAAGAAGAGGAAGAAAAAAAAACACACATGAGAAGATGCTGTTCGCACACCAGGTATAGGTATTATAGCGTTTTGACTGGGGACCTGTATAGTTATTAACCATTTGCATTCTTTTAGTCGCCTTATTTATTCATGAAAAATTCGTCCCCTTTTCAATTTTATTATTATTAATTTCCAAATGTCCCAACAAATACTTCTGTTTATTTTATTGAATTAACATAAAAACACAAGACGGAACAAGTTTCTGAATTATCTTGAAATATTATTGTAATTAATTATAGTTTTTAATTAATCTCAAATAGAGGAAAATGTAGAAAAAAAACAGTAATATGGAGGCAGAGAGAGATTCTCTATTTAGGAATTATTAATATTAATATTTCGATATATAATTTTGAATTTTTTGTTATGGGGACGTTTTTCAAATTAGTATCGTCGAGGTCGTAAAATTCTATGCACAGCGTGTGGTTGGCTTTTATTATAACGAAAAATATAATTTCATAATTTCTACCGAATGGCATGTGTCTCATCACCTTGAGAAATACTTTACGTTTATGTTTTTAAATATTGTATTATAAATAAAAAGCCGGATACATAAAGATATTAAAAACTTACTAGATTAGAACTGTTCAAAATTTGAACGTTTTGTTAACGTATTTATAACAGTTTTTCTTCTTTAATATTTTGTTGTTTTAAATAATAAATATGCGTGTTCCTGTGAATGTGAATATATATGTGTGTGGGTTCTACTAATTTCAATTTTCATTAATTTAATTCCCCTTTGTCTCGAGAATGTTGTTAACAAACAAGATAATTAGGTTGATTCTTTCGCATTGTGAATTCGTCGTGATTTACACGTCGTCTTCAAAAATTATCCCAGAAAGAGAGTATTCATTCTTTTTTGTACCGTTTACATAATTAGTTCTTTTGTTTAAATCGTTTTTTTAACAATTTCGAAATTTTTACAGATAATTTACGACCATACACAATAAAACTACCTTATCCTTTAACGAGTGTTGGAAACTTATTAACGTCAACAGGTGTGCAAATATATTATTGACTTACTTACTTACTTATACTTACTGGTGGTAAATGATAAGTAGTGATGAAAATAAATTTTATAGCGAGATAATACGTAAAAACGACCAGTATTTATCAATAATTATACTACAATTGGATAAAGGTATTACTGTTGACGGGAAGACGTTAATTGTTCTATTGTGTAGAATAATGTGTGAAGTTTTTTTTGTAATTTTTTGGTTATTTATCTTTTTGCCGCCATTCTTATTACGTCAAACCATTCTACTGTACAGATCAGAAATTTAATCGACCCGATTTAACGAAATTCCAACTAAAACCAAAGTCTATTTGAGCGGGACCGGTTTCGGTAAGCGGTGCCCATCTTCAACTGCACCTTACCGGTCCTGCTAGAATCGTTACAAATAAATGAATGAAGCTAGCTTTTTAAGCTTCACTTCTACCCAAAGGTGTCTCCATATAAATGCAAATGGTATCTCGAACTAGAAGCCCATTTATATGTTTCTGTTTGAACACATTTCTTCTAAAATAATATTTCTTTGTTATACGGCATATGACTAAGTAATTAATGTTAGAAGCGCACGTCCGTTTCCAACTTCAAATTAACATAGCATAACATCGTTCCATGTTTAATCTATATGTTCTACATATTTAATGACATTCGGGAAGTTTGTGGAACATTTACACATTTTCATAAAGCCATCGCTCATGTCTCTGATCCTTTTGTGAACATTAAGTTACAGAAAATTATTAAGGCTGCACGATAGACTGACTTGACTTATTATAAGTGTATGAGAAACCAAAAGGAGAGGAAAAAGAAATAATTTAACAATCTGAACTAATTATCATTTTCTACACGATAACACTAGATCTGTCTCTGTCTTTTAGAATACCTATTGTCGGTTTTGAGTGAGACGATCTCAAAGACACTTGTCAACCTGCAACAAGATGGATTTTTGTTTTCTTTTTTTTTGGTACGTCTTCCGTTTCTTTAAACTAGCCAGACAATTTAACATGACATTGGTTAGAAAAATTATACAAAAAAATATATTATCTAAACGATGATAGAAACCTATCGATATTATTATTATTAGTACAGATGGAATTTTAAATGATTCACACCTGGAAATAGGTAAGACAAGAGGATATGCCTAGTGGCATTCTTTCTATCTTGTTCGAAGATTTGTAGCAATTTGCATTAATTAAACAGGCGCCAGGTTTTTCGACAGAACAGGTTTACGACCGTGCAACTGTTTGGTGACAAAATAATTGACACGCTAAATCAACAAAAAATTGAAATTTTTATATGATGATTGTCTTAATAGGGACAAGGTTTTTGCTCAAATTCATAAATTTTGTATTTTAGGGGACGAATTCAGCAAGCTGCCACAATCTCAGATTTGAAAGTAATAGCCAGGCAAGGTGGGTACGTGACAATAGGACATCGTGTATATTACGAAAGCCACCAATGTGTATTCTCAAGTTTGATTACCGGACTATTTACAACTCCCTTAAGTCCGGATAAGAGGACTTGTACTGTATATTCTTTTCTGTGGAGGTATCTGTCTATGTGAAAAATGTACTGCTTCCAGGTCAAGTAGATTCTACAATTAATTTATAAAGTAACGCCCGGTTACTCAGCGCGTTATTCACGAAACTGTTTACATTATCCTTCAGAATATCTAAAATGAAAATAAAAGATCAAATCCAGTGATAGGTTTAAAAACCAAATTCACTTAGCAATTATAACTCAATTGTATTTTAATTGTTACTTATTCTCTTGTTGTATTTATCATATAGTAGTTATATGTATGTATGTATAAATTATATTTATAATATTGTGTGTATATTCCCAACACGAGTTGCAATTGTTTATTTTTCCCTTCCAAATAACAAGAGTTGGATGAAGATGACGGCCGCCGTCTTGTCGGGTTGTTGAGAAGAATCATCATCCTATATGTCATATACTTATACATACATATATGTATAGATGTGGTCTGTTCAATGTCTGCAAGAAAGCCACCGTTGTTGGTAGTGTTGTTGTTGTTGTTGTTGTAGTTATTGGCAAAGAAGAGGGACGCCAACTAACAAACGCTAGAAAGATGATTTAAAACCGCTGTCAGCTGGTACAAGGCGGGTAGAAGTTGGTGTTTTTTGACCCTCGCCACTATTAAAACCATTAATACAGACACACACATACACAGACATACCTACTACATTTAGACAACTATGCATGCAAAGTAATTCGAGAATGTAAATATATTAAATATTATAAGTAGATATTTATCATAATTTCCTCTTTTCTCTTAATAAAAGTCCGGTGTGGAGAAGGGCGAGCAGCTGTTTGTCAGCTGGGTTCACGTATTAATGATCGCTTTGTAATTAACCACTTTAAGCCACTATACAGTATAACATTAACCACCAGACCTAGAAGTGCCCGTCAAAGATCACCATACTACTATAATTTATCTTTAACGAAAACAAAAAACAACAACAACAACAACATCACAGTTATTTTTATAACAAACATTACTTGTATTTCCTGCTAGTGGTTCATTTTTTTTTTCGTTGGTTGGTATTTTCCAGGACATTAGCTGTAATTTCAGCTAGCTCTTTTAATATCCTAGAACTAGCGACAATTCTTCCGGTTGCAACCGTAAAAGATCTGTACAATGATATCTTTCCTTATCATGTTGGATAATCTAAAAGGGAATCATTTCATGATATAGTGAGTTGTAACAAATAATGTCATTCGTGTCCTTATCTAACCATCAACCAGTTATAAATATGACGACGTGTGTTATCTTCTACATGACTGCGCTTTTACAAAATTAAAAAAAAATCTCTAACTCTAACAACACTATTTTGTATATTTGCTGTTATATTTACTGTAACGTATCTGTGAACTAGGCTTAATAATTGACGGCAGGTCGCGAGCTGCCATTATCGTGGAATTATCGTTTCAGTTTAGACCGCGGCTTCATTAATTATTGGGGAGAATTGGTGACAGGATAGGTGGTGGTAGTGGTGTAGGTGGAGTAGTAATAGTAGCAATATAAACTGGTTAGGGGGATGGTTTCGAAATGGGGGCGTGGTGTTGGGGTTAGTTTGGTGGCAGCATCTGCCGCCGTATCGATCGGTGGCAGCAATGGCGCGACGCTCCTACCGTCTCCACACCACCACCGTCACCACCAACACCAAATATAACAACTGAAAACTGGACTTTTACAATACGAATCGTCAAAAATTCCACAAACAATCAACACATTGTAATCATTTTTTTAAATACTTTTCAATTATAAAGCGGAAATTCAGATGAACAACTGCAATCGTAAAACCATATATTTCATACATTCCCTGGCTTCGTTGTCTTTTTTTAACATCATTCAGTTTTACAGTACAGTTGTCGAAAATTCCCTGAATACTTTGATGGCAATAATTTAAATTATTTTTGGATGAGATGTGTTGTAAGATTTTTATCAAGAAGAGAAATTTCGAAAACATACAACATCTTTCATCTTTGTTTCGTGCAACATCCGTGCAAAATCAGTTGTTCCGGTGTGTCTCCTAAGGAGGTCTTCACATATTGCCCCAGTTGTCACAACATCAATTTCAAGGATAATACCAGTTTGACCATTCTTCGTTTTGTTGTTGTTGTTGGTGTTGTTACCAATCCAATAAATCCAGTTTCAAACAAATTCAAGTTAACAAGCCTTTTCTAGAGAAAACCAACAACAACAATAGCTTGACCCATAGATAAAAGAATAAATGTGAAATAAACAAGAGAGACGAAAAAAATGATCGTATACATATAGATATAGGACGATTGTTGTGAAGAGAGTGAAGAGACCAGCAGGTGGGTGAGCAATAAATCAGAAACTTCATCGCTAAAAGTTGACCAAAGTCCATGAAGTCTTTTTAGTCTAGGTGGGTGGCTCAAGACTTTCCATTTACGACTACGAACATCCTAGGGGACCTTACAAGGAAAAGGATGCTCTTTTATTACATTTTACATAAAACTCGTCAATTGGACCGTAAAGATACCAAGTTTTTATAAGACCAGAAAAAAAAGATTTTTACCCGACCCATATGGATAATAGTACGCAACCCTTCAAAACTGAAATAAATTGTGTTGATATTATCAAACCAATCGATGTTACAGTTAGTGATTATCATCAAAAAATAGCACACCTGTCATTGTTGACGTGTCATCGATATTGCTATATGGCGGCCTTAACCGCCCCCGATTCGATCAGTTAGTTCAATGTTGCGCATATGTAGGGTGGTGGGTGATTTTCTACTTGATTAATATATTACATATGTTGTGTCATTGTGAAAACATACTTGTTTTTTTTGTCTTCCCTCTCTAGTTCTGTAATATTAAAGAATCGTCTGACGACTGACTGTAGTTATAAACGGGAACATTAAATGACAATTTGTGGGTTTATCAGATGGTAGATCGGTGCATAATTTACGATTGAGTTATAAAAGACGAACGAATCGACGGATGGATTGTCCGAATCGGGGTGGGGAAAAAAAGTATTAGCCTTATACCCATACACAGGTGCCAAGATGGGTTACGATAGGCCTCTAGCAACTTAATTGCCGGATAACTCTATCACTATTGTTTATGGGACGTGGTTTTACTGCCGTAAAAGTGTTCGATTACATGCATAAGTACTTGTCTTTATGATACAAGTCACTGGCCGATTATAAATTTTTCTAAAACTGAAAAAGACATATTTACCTGCCTCTGGACCCGTGAAAATTTTAATCAATTAATAGGAAGAAAAAAAAACAAGAATGTTAACATTGTTTATCTTACATGAATTATCTAACTCTACTACCTTGTAGGTCTAGAAGTTGTCGTTAATTTATGACCAATATCGTTGGCTATTGTATTCAAAAATTAATACATTGATTGTATCTACTAGTTTCAAAGTAATAAAATTGATTACAAATTTATTCATTAATGAGTTAAATAGAGAAATTTAATTAAAATCCAGTTTGGCGACAACATTCCAATCAACAATAACAACAGAGAAAGATATTTTGTAATAGAAAACGGTAGTGGGTGATGTAATTGTAAAATCAAGCAAAATTCAATGGGGTCAAAATCGGGAAGAATTGTGGTATATTGTGGTATCCGCTTCGTTACTGCTATTGTTGAAAACACACACACATCCACACACATTTACACATACATAGGTATACATAGATATCCACACATATACATCTGTCCTCCCAAACGATGTGCTTGTTACATTTGTACACATTTCAAACATAATCAGCAGCCTACACAAGCTGTCGCTACTGCTAGTGAGTTATTGGCCGTATGATTGCTCCCGATAAAAGCCATACACTTTAGCTCGTCATCACTAACCAATTGCATAACGGCAAATAGAGAACGAACTTCCATCAGAATGTATTGATTTAAGGTCTAAGGGGTGGTGATATATCGAGTATTAATTGTATAAAGTGAGGGTAATGCGCGCGTCGGCATCCACCTTGACCATAAATTACCTCTTGAATCCGGTGTATTTGGAAGAAAACAAGGGAAGAGGAAAAAGCAATTTAGTTGAGCTTTAGTAGAGGGAAATCAATGAAGACAGTTATACGAAAATGGGAATTGGGATAGTGTTGGAATCGGGGACGGGGGAGAGTGAGGTGATGTACATTCTGTTGCCAGAATAAGAGCCGATCTGAATTAGATACTCTTCGAAGGGGGTGAAGAGTAGTACATTTCCGATCCCAACCCCTCGCCGTCTGCTAGCACTTGTACCGGAAATGTGCCGGGAAATCGTTCCCTAATTCTCTCCACTGAGCTGCGTAGTTAATTACGGCTCAGTTTTCCCTCTAAATCAAATCACAGCCGGCTTTCCGCCTCTGTTAGACAACCCTATTACAACTTGCTGGAAAAATTACAAAACAGTCTGATGCTGATTCAATTAAGTTTCTGTTGTAAATGTGAAGTAGGAATAACATTTCAAGTGGCTAGGAGGGTGGGTAAATTGGAACGACCTTACAACATTTTGCAAACAATTCACATTGTCTACACATAAAACTTATCAAGACTGGTTGAATTACTATCCAACCATCCTACCATCTACATTCCATGGATTTTTTCATTTAAAGACCCATAAAATCATACATAACAAAAGAAAAATCACAATCACAACAGGCTCGTAGGTGGATCCTGTTATGGTGTGATTTGTATGTGACATTACAAAAAAAATTTTATGACGTCAAAAAAATTACGAAGAAAATAACGTGAATAAATTGAATGCAATTGTTAATGGTTCCTAGTCCCGAAAAAAACATTTTTGTTTATCATAAAAAAATCAGAGAGAATGTCCCTCAAGCTCTACGTCCTGTGCACCTGTTTTTTCCATTATCTGCCTCTTAATCTGACATGTGTCATATATCTTTCTGCCATTAAGTTCTTATTGTATGGAGGAAAAGGCCAGTCTTGGAATATTTCACGATTGACTACATTCAGACATATTTGAGAAGTTTTGTTCTAAATACAAATGTTAACAGTTGCTAAAAATGTAAATTTTCAACTATAGGTAATCAACATACTGCAATTCAACAACCATTACGTTTTAATGATAACACCTGATTAGTAGCATGTTGACTGGTAAATATTAACGGTATATTATCGCTGTTCTATACAGAAATGCAACTTTTTCCCCCTTTTTGTTAATCACGGTATTTACAAGACCTTTTATGTGGCTTTTTTATCGTTGCAAATTGTTGAAAGATTCAAAATACCCAGATTTTAATGGACGATAGACTTTGTTGTTGGCAACATGAATGCACTTTGTGTGTGGTGAAGGACAACGATTGAATTTAGGCCAACTTTTGTTCCTATAACCATCAATTTTCCTACATTGTCCAAGGTTGTAGTGTGTGTGTGATTGTGTCAGCCTATGCAGAACTTTCATACATCTGCCACAGGGGTCTTGAAGATGCATACCCTGCTGTTACAGCGATTCCAGCTTGTCATCTCCAACACCAACTGACTCGTAACGGAATATTCCTCAAATATAAATTTTTTCTGATAGTAAAAACTTGCGAAACAATAATTTGGTTCAGTTATAGACAGTCGCAAAAGAAAAGATGACAAATTTAATGATTTCGGGAAAAAAAAACAGTGAACGGATACGAAGATATCGTTTTTACTACAATTGACCAAAACGCTCGACAGTTGCACTAACCAAACCAACAACTTTACTAAAACACGCGATCTGATCATCAACTATGCGACATTTGTACAACGCCAAGTTTGTGTTTTACACCCGACAAAGTTGCTTAGAATAATTGCACGACGACCGAAATTACACCCAATTCAAAAGTAATAATAGATGTGTACGTGTTCACGCCTTTTTTTTGGGGAACTTCTTCGACACACCGTTTCTAATAAGAATGAATACTATAGGTTGGATGTTTGACACCACAGTAAAAAAAAAGGTTAATCTAATTTTGATGGTGTTGGTTGTCGGAGTTTGTTTTTTTATCCGGCTGGAAAATGTAGCGGTAGCATTTCGAAAAAAATCTATTAAGAAGTGATTTTTATTTATACTCTTCCGTTCCAGTAAAATTAATAATAATTACTTGAAGGTAATAAAACTCTATTGAACACAAAGTATAAATTATTAATAAATAATTATTATCTTCAAATGTACAGCTTATTTACTTTTTTTCAAATTCTCAAAGTCATAAAATCATTAAGGTGAAGCAATAAAACCGAATTCGCAAAAAACTCAATTAATTCCATTTATTTTATAATTATTGTAATAAAGATGTTGATTACAAAATGACTCCTTAATCTGTATATTCTGTTTGGGAATACATATCTCTACTGAAGGGGAAGAAACAATTTCGTCTGTATTAGGGTAGTTTTCTCCCCCACATCGATATACAACACTACAACGACTATACCACCACTAGTAAGCTTAAAGAATACCAATTTATTCTCAATGATCCGGCAATTAGTCAAATAAAACGTTTTTGATCCGATTTATTATCCCTCTAGGTCCACCCCATCTTTTACTATATGGAGTGTATGTAATACTAGTTGTAGTTGTAGTCAAGAAGGGCATCATCCCTTACAAACGATATTCACACATCGATACAACTATTCTATTGTTATTATATCAAATTCACGTATCAACTTTTAGGGGTGAATTAAAGAGTTTATTGACATCTAAATATCTATTGATCTGTTGTCGATACTACGAAAATCTATTTAGCAATTCATTGATCAGGAGTTAAATTGTATTTTTTGTATTATATTTTGATTTTGAGCAGGCTGGCAAAAAAATAAGGACGGTTGAGACACTAGCAAATAATCTGGCCAATTTCTCGGTTGAACGGCCCTTTACAATGGACAAAGGATAATTTTAAACGGATGCTTCAATTAAAACAGGAAAAAGTAAAGTTGCACGCAAACAGTTATCGACTGCATTTTTGCCCAACAAAACAACACACACTGCATTTTGATCTTTATTTAACAATGCAACTGATAATATGCGAAAATTAGAACGATTTGTTGATAATTGTTAAGTTAAACTTGTTGGGTTTAACAAATGTATAGTGCGATTTTCTAGTTAAAACAAATATTATAAGGTTGAACATTTTGTGAAATTGAAGACAAAAGATTATATTTGCCCTACCACGTATCACCACAAATGTTATACACAATGGTGGCAACGTTCCGGAACAAAATCTGTAACTTTCTGCTTTTAAATAGAGAACGATATAGTGAATGAGTTGTTCACGCCACTACTCTTCAACAAACTTAATCGACTAATTCAAATTGGTCTCGACATCATCATCATCATCATTATCATTATCATTGTAACAATAATCATGATAATGATGATAATAATAATAGGTAATAGTAATACTAATAATGAGACTTACCTTCCAGTTTTTGTTATAATCATTTCTGTTCCTAAATCATGGAATTTATCCCATAAATCTTTTGTTTCTAAATGACATTCCACATTTAATAGTTCTTCACAGTTACATAAAATTTTCGTTTTTGTTATTTGTTGTAATTTTTCATTTACTAAATCAGGTGATTCACGATCGATATCATTCAATTCCGAACCGCAATCCGAACCAATTGGACTATTACCATTATTATTATTGTTATTATTATGGTTATTATTATTATTATTATTATTATTAATTTTTTGTTTCTGTCGTATTAGTGTTGTTGTTTCACTATCTGAACATTCTTCAACATCAACTTCAATATCATCATCATCTAATTGATCTTCAATGTCTGATGAGCTACTTAATCGTGAAATTGTGCCTGAAATCAAATTTATAAATTACTTATAGTCAGTTTTATCAAATTGAACTTTAATTTCTTGATAATAAATTTTAGAACATCAATTTCCGGTTTCATCAAGCTGTCTCAAGCTCGGCATTAGCTGAGAATGGTTCAAATTTTAACCCGGGTTAATTGCACCTATCAGACTCAAGTAACCCGGTATTTTAAGGATGGTGAAACAGTTTGAACCAGGTTGATTAAACCACGTTGGTGAAACAGGACGATAAAACTGGAAGCATATCAGAAAACAGGACAGAAACTCTACCATATGTCATGTAGCAGATAAAGAGTATTTGCTAGAATTCCTCTAAATCTATCGATGACAGATGCATGTATTACCCGTCCAAGCTAAGAAGAGCCACCCCGGCGCATATTTTGAATATGGTCGCATTCTTTCGTTAAAGAAACTGAGTGATTTGTGTTTTTGGCCACATTTGCGGCGTGAAAAACGTCGCTGTCAGTTTTAAATTCCGAGGGCGCGAAACCAGCTTGCGCACTCGCGCTCAAAGTTCTTCTTCGCTTGGACGCATAATATTTGGAACAAAATTTATAATTTTTACATCGTGAAGCTAATGCTCTGAAATTTATTATCTAGAAGTCGTTGAATCTACTGTACGTCTTAAAAAAAAGATTAATTTCAAATAAAAATAAAAATTCTAGAAACAATTTGTTTCGAAGGCGGATCTTGACTAATTTCAAATGGCTCGTGATTTTTATGAATTTATAAATCATCAACAACAATAAAAAAATACGCCAAATTGAATAATTTTCTACCAATCGTAGAAAACTAAACTAAAAAGCTACTTAGAAAAAAAAAAGAACAGCTCTTTAAGTATAAGAACTAATTATCACTAACAATCATTTTTTTTTCTCTTTGTACATTTTAAAAATCGTGATACTTAATTAAATTCCGAAAAGTTTTTATTGTTTTCACAACAATGGTTTGTTAGTTGAGAAGTGTTTTTTTTTCTTGCCTTTTCGTTTTGATATTAATCATTAGAGAAGAACTCCAACGTAGTTCGTTGTTTGGAAGATGGTTTTGTACGAATTATTACAGAAATCATTATTATTTACTAATGACGATTATAAAATGTAACTGTACAAGTATGTTACAATAATAATAAAATTTTCAACTCGTTAGGCGAGAAACCGTAAAAAAGAGTCAATTTTTTTTCGTTATATAAATATGGTATTAAAGAAAAATGTTCACAAAAAAAAAGAAAGCAGAAATAAATAATTATTAGTCAATAAAATATTATGATTGTTTTATCAACATTTTTCCTAGCAAGTATTTGGTCTAATTGCCCATTTGTATCGAATTATCACCGATACGAAAAATAATAACACCTAATAACTTTATAAATTCCAACAATGTTGGAAAAAGTAACAGAAAAACGGCAATATTTGCTCTGGTTGGATTTTATTCCGATTATCCGCCCTTGTGTTCAACTGAAGTGCTAAATATTACCACAAATAATTTAGGTATAATACGGAGCATTTGTAATGAGTTTCTTGGAGCGAACTGGCATATGCCAGCAACTGGGCCAAGTAACTGGGCCCTAGTGACAACTCGGCCTAGTAGGAATTTGGTTGCATTTATTCGTTTCGTTATTGTTTCAAATATTTCGACCTATATTTGTTTTTTATTCTTTAATTTCAAAGACTGTCAATGTAAAATCAAAAACAATAAAATTTTGCAATAAAAACTAAATTCGTTATAGTTAGTAATATTTTCAATTGTAGCACAAAATTGTTAAACATTAATTCACCCATAATATATTAAATTTTTTTAAAAGGCCAAAAAGTCCAAAAAACTAGGACGTTATTGTTTTTTCTTTACTTTAATTTGCGTAAATTAGTCTATAATGGAAAAATTCTTGTCATCCTCTTGATGATGATGATAATAACCTGTCATTAATGAACATATCCCATAATTGTTCCACAAAAATTATACTCGATTAGCATAAAAATGTTGTTAGTTTTATGTTGAAATGGCGAAAATTATACCCACAGAAATTATCAAGTTGTGACCAGACGTCTTTTTTTATAATAAACGATTATACGGGAAACATATTATTATAAACAAAATGCAAATAACATTTCAACAATAAATTGTTGTTATTATGTATGACAAAATATAATGTCTTTGTTGTTTATTTTATTTATTAAGTTTTTTTTGTTAATTTGAGGTTGAAATAACAACAAAGAATCACCATCGGTTAATTAATGCTTTATACCAACATCAACCTTCAATTATATTGTTAATTGTTCGAAAATTTCTATAAAATTCATTAGAAATAGGAAATTGTAGATTTTTGTAATTATAAATATAATACATACCGTCAGGCTGGGATTGTTGGTCCTTGGTGTCGGCATCGGGTGGTGCAACAGCACCCCTAGACATAATTGCCGCTATCGAAAAGTCCGTAGCTCGCGTCTTCGCCGTCGGGGCGACGGCTACACTCTCTTCCGGCATAGCGCCCAGCAGCATCACTTGCGTAATCACTACCTTTTAGATAAAAGTCCACGATCTGATTTAGTTTTGTTCGAAACAAAAAAATAAAACTAATCACAAAAAATCTGATTTGGAAAAAGAAAAAAAAACAATCGCCAATTCAGCAGTTAGTGGTTAGAGGATAAACAACACATGTCCAATGTTGAAGAGAACAACCGTACGACTGGCATATCGTGGAAACAAAGTAGAGAAATGCCCAGCCCGTTTATTGAGTTATGTGGGTTGTAACTGAGAGGCGGAGTTGAAGGCGGAGTTTTGTTGTGCGTGTGGTCCAATATTCTGGATATAGTATGGTTTCAGTTTCGCGTGACTTGGACCATCAATCAGAGACTGTGGTAGCGGTGGCGACATAGTCTGTAGACAGGCCACTTGATATCACTCCCCTGGATCCCTGGGCTATATAGTACAACAGGAGGCCACCCACTTTCACATACCGCCACCGATACCTACTACACTACGGAACAACACCAACAATAATAATAACAGTAGCATACCTACAGCCGGCCATTGCAACTTGGTTTGTACATAAATAGATAAGGGTGCATCCTGCAACATTTATACAACAACTACCCCAAAAAGAGGACTGGAAATTAAATGAAAAGTATTGTAAAGAAAGAACAACTACCAATTTAAAAACTTGCAATCCCGTTTTACAAACCGGGAACATTGCAAATTTTTTAATAAAAATGCACATTTTTCCGGGAATCTAGCATCTCTGATCGGTACATATTTACCATGTAATCAATATAGATTTTAAATAAGGCAAAAACTGAAAAGCTCCTTTCTAAATTACTTATTTGAACTCTATTCTACAATTACGAAGTTTAATAAACTTGAAGTTTCGACTTTGAAATATTGCTTAGCTCAAAATCTCTTCAATTTCTCATAAATTGGTTCTTCAACTAGGTTTTCCCCTTTTATCGATTTGTTAAACGTTTTTCAGTCGACTTATACACCGATGAAGAAGACATCAAAAATCTATGGGGACGTTCAACGAAGTTAAGCGCTTACAACGCTTACTAACAACAATTCACTGAACCCACAAGTGTAGCACTGGCTATACTTGTGATGACTTTACCACAAGTAGTCAGCTGATTGGTTCATAAAGCAGCAACTAGGTATTACTGTGATGTAGCGATAACACTGCTGCATTGTGGGTAATTCCAACATATCCTTCAGCCAATATAGAACAGTTACAAGGAATCAAAACACTGCTGATCTTCGTTGAACGACCCCCATGATTGCAAAACAATGATGATCATTCGTAGACGGGAGTTGCCTGTGCAGTAGCGCACGTTCAACAAAACAACCCAATAGGTACGCCACTGAGTTCCAGCACCACATATCCCGTTATCACATATGAGCAATACAATCGTCTATAACGGAAATTTTATTTGATCACACGATATAAAACAATTCGAAAGCAAGAAATTGTGGACAGATATGGGAATAATTATTTAATAATGTTTTAGTATTTTGTTTATATTATTTGATTAAACAATGCTTCAAGTTAATGTAAAATTTAAATTTACAATTTTCGACTTAAATACAGCATTAATAAAAATCTACGCGATCCGAGCCATAAAATCTAAACAATAGTATTGCGGTTGCAACTTTATTACTGTAGGTATGATTATTATTATTATTATTATTATTATTATTATTATTATTATTATTATTATTATTCGTGTAGTGAGATCTTTCCTAAAATAAAATTTTATTAATTGTAGAACTAATTCTCGGAGAAAATTTCACAAACCAGTAATATTTTGGTATTCTAAAGCCATAAAAAAACATATCTTGTGTAATAATTAATGACGAAACGTTTTTCTGTTTTAACTTCTGCGCTTCGTTAGTTTGTCAGTTTTAATTTTTCTCATTCCTTATTATTAATTTGAGCTTTTTTTTCTCCAAATAATAATAAATATACAGCAAGTCTTTTGAATAATTCAGAAGGAATAGGTAGTCTGTTCATTATGTCCTCATCAATTAGAAATTTAAACACTTGTCAACTGGATTGAAATATGGACGATCCAGTGGCTGGGCAATTATGCAAATGATTTCTTCTTCTAGTAACAAAATATATACACCACTGTCTTTCGATTCAATTTATAATTTAATATTTTGTGTATATAATTGCAGATAATTATTAAAACATATCCACAGTCGGTCAGGCTCATAAATTACGTTTATCTAGCCTCCATGTGTAATTAATCAAAAAAAGGGTCTTTATTTTATGTTTTCTGGTAGTAGAAGGAAGAAGAAAGTGTCATTCAGGGTCGGCGCTATGGTATTTGGTGCCCATTGCAAAACCTCTTATACTTTTGAGTACCCTACAGTTTTCTTAGACTATTTTAAAAACGGGCCCGTTTTTCTGTACTCTTGTTTGATTTTTAGACACGCTTCACGTGTTGGTGCCCCACCGGCTTGCATATCTCGCTTACCATGTTGAGCCGGCCCTGGTGTAGTCTGTAGTGTGTTTTTCGAAAATTCTGAATCACAACAGGTGGTGTGACAAAATCCAGTTGCTGTCGTCGTTGTCATTGCCAATATCGTCTTTCAAGAGTATTTAATAACACTAGGAGGCCTTAACAAGGGGCTTGACTTGTTAAAAACTGTCCCTTTTCTGTCCTTATCCTCAACGGTCAATTAACTGCACATTCAATCTGTGGTTAATACAATATATTTGTTGTGCTACGAATATAACGCATTTATTATACAATACATAGAATAAGAAATAGAATACCTAGTGACGCCTATTGTGAATTGTTGAGGCGGGGTGCAAAAGAAACTACTGCTTTGGTGGCCTTTAATGGATGTCACCAGAGGATAACGGGAACAGAATTTATGTGTTTCTTCTTTAGGGTTTGTTAAAAAGTATAGCACGTAATGTAAACTTTGTCATTGTTATACAGTTGACCAAATAAATTGTCGAGTTCTTTAATACGGTTAGATTTTATAAAATTGGTCTGGTTGAGTAGAAAGTCATGACCCACCTGGGCCCGAGTCTAAAGCCATTTCACACGGTCCTCGTGCCTTTTCATAACCCCAAGATATTTGTTAGGATGGTTGCTTTATGATGATTAAACGGATTTTAATGAATGGTTTCACGTTTTCCTTTCTCCAACTTCACAACACAGAGACATAATTTCACAACTACTCAATATAAATAGACTGAAAATAAAAATATTGCACGAAAAATTGAAAAATCCAAAATAAAGACTTTATCATTACTGGTGGTGAAGGTTTCTTCCATCTCTCCGATTTTGGGTTCATTAGCATGCAGCCCACAGGGCACAATCGCAACTTCGCTTCGCGCGAAAATAGCCGCATTAATTAGCATTTAGATGGCTTAATGATAATTAGTCGAGGCGCATTGGGGGCCGACCAGCTTGGGGGGATGAAACATGGCAACGTTGGGGGTGATGGTGTGAAAAGAAGGCGAACACCACCACCACCACCGCTACCATTACCGCCACCGCTGCCACCATCATTGTGCCGCAGGAGATGGAACCAGATAGGGGTAGATACTCAAATTATCGTGACGCTCGTCTAATCGCAACCACCACTTGAACAACGTTTATGATGAACTCACCGAGATCTACATCCAACTAAACGAGATCGTTTAAAACTTCTGGTTTGTGATAACGTTAGGATTATGCTCAGTTTATATACGCACTGCTTCTTGATTTGCATAATTATGGATGGAGGCGGGTGTACAGAAAAAAAAATATCTATATAGTGACGACCAAGGCTAGAACATTTTTGAAATGGGGAGAAAAAAGATGATGGAGGAGAAGAAAAAAAAAACGAACGAGGAGAGAGAAACAGATAACAGTTTGTTGGTATTATGTGCTATAATGAAACTCTAAATGTGTGTAGGTAGATCTTGTAAAGTAAATATCAACATTTTAGTACACTTCTTTCAACAAAATGTTCCAAACGGAGGTTTTAAAGAGACGGTTACTGGCCATATATTTACTAGTTATGATTTTAAATGTTGTTTACCCCAATAAAAAACGATGAGTTCGTCTTTTTTATTTCAATAATCCAACTAACTTTATTGCTACCTTTTTGTAATTTTCAAAAATTATTTCAGCTAATCCTAAAATGATTTCAGGGGATGAGGTCTTTTTTCCATTTCGAACAGCAAAAGGATTAATAACAACAAAAGAAACGACAGGATGCCCCCGTCGTCGTGACTTTTCTCAGTCACGTAAAGGTTATAAAAAAAGCCTTTATAAATGCATTCGCTCACCTATAGGAGCTTTAACTAATAAAATTTACATGAATGTTCACAATCGGACTTATAGTAAAGACAGCTTATACAATAATCACCGATAAACGAGTACCTAAAGGAAAAAAAACAGGGAAAGAATAAAATATACCTAACTATATGGTGGATGTGGTTGTTGTTGTTGATGATGATGATGATGATGATTCCCCCGGCCACCCACAATTCTCTATTGAATGGGGAACATTCCATGGACTTAGTGCACATCGCCCCATGGTGTTGATGGCACTGATAAACAAGGCATTATTTGGACGCGTCAGGTATCCGATGACATAAAAAAGACTTGTTTATATTGCTATACACTAACTATATGATTAATGGCCCAGGTCCAGGCACAATACTGAAAAGAATATATATTTGAAACCGTCACAATTGACCGGTTTAATACCTTAACTCTATCAAACAACAGCTAACCATTGGAGATAGCTGATGCATTGTTGCGTAATTAGCTTGCTACAAATCATCCTGTAGTACCAATGACAAAGCAATATCGATTTATAAAAAAAAAAATATTTTCAATCGATCAACTTTTCGTTTTTATAGTTCGACTAATCAGTGGCTACACTATTGCCCCTCCCTCTCGCCTACCCTGTAAAAGTGCTGAACACATTTAGTTTTGATCAGCAACATACATCAGTTAGATAACCATTTTCCTGGCGCTTGACCAGAAAACGTGCCCGTCCTACTAAACGTACACCATCTGTTCCACCGTCTCTATTTCTTCCTTCTAATATCTCTTTATTTATCTATCAGCGCAAAACATTTTCCTCTTGAAATTGGTAAGCAATGCAAAATGGCGACCTTATCTAAATGGCTTGACCACGTTCTTATATGACTTCTGATTCAAATACTTATCCACCCTCAGTTTATGTTAGTGTTATTGCCAGCGGGCGGCTGATTCCCAACATCCTGTGGTCCTCCATCTAACCGAATCTACATAAAGACAATATGGTAATAAAACATATTTGCGTCCGTTGGTACGATCAGGAATCAAAATCGAACTGATATTAAACGATATCAGTCATATCAGGACCAATAAATAGGATACCGAAACCTGAATCCTGGCTACAAGGAAAACTAATAATTTAATTTCCAATTTCTCCGATACAATCGTAAATTCCCTAAAGGATTTCTCAATTGTTATTATGGACCTAAAACTGGGAGATGGTAAATGAGAATGAGAGGGTAAAAACATCCCACAAGATTCGATATTAATCTAATAAACCTATAAACCATCTAGGAATCATACACAATATTGGTGTGTTGGCGAAAAATTTTTATAATGCGACACTGGATTTTTGCCGACCCTATCCTAGGGGATTATAATGTCACAACTGGCGCACTCTATCGGCAAGTTTAGTATGCAGGTCGTGTGGACGGCGCCGTCTGCTGCTCATCGCAACATTCAACGAGTAAAGCTCATTTGCGTACATCTCGAAATCCTCCCACCCTTCCTATCAGAAAGAACCACCCCAGTTTTTACAATAAACTGACCAAAAAAAAAAAAACTGGCGATTTGTATTTCCATTGATATGATCCATCATAAAGGGGTGCGTCATTGAGGTGGAGAAAAAAATATGACTGTCTCTGGCTATACGTGGTTATATGTTTTCAAGAAATGGGAGAATGATAATAAATCGCTACCACCTGGAATGGTGGTGGACACAGGTAATTAAAAAAAACGTCCCGACACACAGCTATACAATTAGCCAATAATCCCTATGACCAAATCCCTATTTATTCCTCTCCATATATCTGACAGAAGGGCAGCAAGGGACCCATCTCCGTTATTATGTTATCAAGATTAAATACACGCCACTTTTATATACAGGGAATTGCTTCTGCGGGGGTTGTAAGCAAGGAATACTGACGCGCCTGCTTCAATAAATCAACAGGAACTTGATGACCGGATTTTATTTACCACAATTACAGAAAAAAAAAACAACAATTTCAGGATACTTTTCAGTAAAATTTCAGATTTACAATACTTACTGAAAAACTCTAAACAAATACAGCCATGCCTTATTTAGTTTGTTTCAATATTTTCTACTCCTGAAAATCTCTGCTATCATATCACAGCTGAAGTATGACAACGAAATCAGCACCAGGTGTACATTCTTCCCCTTATTATTCTTATATCACTTTTAACAAACTCCTCAATTTCGTTCTTACAATTTCCCACTTTATGCTATAATTCTGCATTCTGCAATCACACAATCTGACATATTTCAGGGTTGTCATGATTACAGTTGTCGCCCAGGTGTCACTGTATTATTTCCTCTATACCGTGAAAATCTGAACCACTACTACACTACAACCCCCCAGGAATTCTTTCCGAAACACCTGCAGGGGTGAAAAATTTTGCAGTAACATTTCCTGTATTCTAGTGATTTATATTAATAGTCCATTAATAATTTTTTTTGTTAAATATATTACATTGTTGTTATTTGTGGGGGCCATAGAACCCGGTCTCTTTAGCTTTGATCTTTTAATGTGCCGGATACAATTACGGTTTTATGAGTTTTATCCTTGTTCCATCTGATACGGACGCACCAGTACATATTTTAATGTAATTGGTGAGTTTATCGGCACGTAATCTCCACCCAAAACACGTCTTAAAATGCTTACGGCAGTCATTCTTGCTAGGATGGTTGGTAAAAAAGCAAACAAGAAAAAAGTAGCAGACTCTAATCTGTATCTAGTATTGTAGGAAAAATTGTCCCAGGCGTTAAGACAACTCTGGGGACTAAATAGTAGAAATCTTCGTGTATTGTGAATTCAAACAATGAATTACAACAATTAGTGGACAATACGAGACAAGAAGTAAAACGAAAAATCACACTAATTGATTTTCCACTAGATTTTCTTCGCTTTTGAGTGTCGGCTTTTGACAAAATGTATATCCAGCTACTGCCGACATGTATTTATGCTTAGACATATTCGAAGGAAACAATCATTGTCCTTAACATATACGACATGAGCATAGAGGTATGTTCATTTCGAACAAAATGTTAATTATAAGCGAAGAGATATGAAAAAGCCACTAGTGCCATTTCCGGTTCTCCTCTATGCTCAATTATGGAAATAATTTATGTAAATATATGAGAATGAATTAAGTAATTACCTATTCGCCTAATGTCACGCTACCAGTTTCAGGAGCTTGAATTATTTCAAAATTTATTACCATCGTACAACATATTCGAGCTTTTAAATCGCTCTAACTATGTTGTTGTAGCATTTCCATTTTGATATAAGCTATAAGTCTCTTGAAAACGGAAAAAATATTTAAAAGTATACCTGCGTATTCGACTATAGATGTTGTCGAAATCATATACGCCCATCTTTCAACAGAAAATACTCTTAGTTCAACCTGTCGAGATTTAAATTGTTACGGTTTTTTTCACATCTGAAACTACCATTCCTCCATTTGCATGATAAAAGAGGCGAGCACAGTTCTTCTCTTTTAACAGTCAGATAATTAAATCTATTAAATGCATTAAAAAAAATGGAGAAGAAGAAGAAGAAGAAGGAATGAAAGAGGTGAATTGTGATTTTTTGATATAGCAAGTGATGGAGCTCTGGAAATATGAATATTTCATAGATGGAGTCCACACCTATTGTAGAGGTGACAGTGAAGAGGGTCCATGTCGAATTGGATTCACCAATTCGACTATAAGATGTCACTCCCGTCATGGGTGCTCCTGCAGCCTGCTGTGGCATGAAAATGGTTAAATCCAATAAAACCAGCCACATTCACTATATGGACCAGCAACCGAAAAGGGACAAAAGAGAAAAAAAAGTGGAGTAGAAAGTTGAATTTTTATGTCCATATACAGGCTACATATCTGGGGTGGTATCTAAAATGGAAAAGGAGTTGAAACTGTGATTGACAGGGTTGTATGCTCGGCTGCGGCTGTGTCAACAACAACATACAAAACCGAAACCGTATTGCGTGTTACATGCAAATTAGATCCATATTAATATGCGTATTTTACGCGCACCACATACATATAGTATAACACCGTTGGCGGTAGTAATACAGCACAGATGTTGTCCTTTCAGGGGGTTGTTTACACAAACAAAGGATTTTTCAAATATATCTATGTATATATAGAAGAAGCGCCGCTCAAATTGACAGTTTCCGTGTGGTTACGATCGACCCATATTCTGTATACAACAATGGAACAAACCACTTTTTCTGTAATTATAGCTGTTGAAGAAAAGGGGAAGTTTTCATTGATTTCGCCAACTGTCAATTGAAGATACGCAATAATTATTTTTTTTTTTGCAGAAACTCTTATCGAAATCTGGGAAGGATGGGGGTGTTTTATCCGATTTGAAAGTGTGTTATATATTCCAAAAAAAAAACAACCCCCTAATCGGTTGACTCGTGTGGAGTTTATGTGTACAACATCTACCGACAGAGGGATGGTTTACATGAATAAATATGTATGAGCTGTGCAGATTAGCCGCAGGGGTTGAAAGCCCTACCCTAAAGCCACATACTATATCTTGACTCGTCTGTATAAATATTTTAATTATTTTGCCCTTACTAGAATAACATGCCAAATGCCAACAATTCTTGATTTTTTATCACTGTCACAGATCCACCCACCAGGACATTCTAGTCCAGCAATACACTTGTTTGCATTGTGAGCCCAGGTTTTATAGATTTTGCTTTTAATTCAAAAATTGTAATTCTTACCATTATAGTCCCATTGAACCAGAAGTTTCAAGCTCGAGAAGAAAATCTGCACATAATTACCATACCGAAATATGGGCGTCGTAAAATAAGTATTTTTCCGTTTTTATTTTTACGGAAATTAAATAAAAATGTTAATAACTTTATTTGCGTCTCTGTTAACTAATCTGGGTATGAAGTCGTATATTTTAAAAAAAGGAAGAACAGATAATTGGGCCGTAAAAATTATGAATGGATATATCTTGATTCGGCCATTTGTCTATATAAAATTACATTGTAAAAGGCAAGATGTTCGAAATTAACAAGTGCCCATTTAATTAACGTCTGTTATTATTTACGTTTTCCTCAGATTTTTTGAATAAATATGTATACTTTTCTAGTTTATATGCGAGTGTTTTTTTTCCTTGTTTCTGGTTGTAACAAAGTTGTTAATGAACCGATCAAATATAAATATGCTTTTGAGATGTTTGTTGTGTTTAATTTTAAAACGTACATATACATTAAAACAATATATAATACATAGAAATAGGAAAGGAATAGAAGTAGACGACAGAGATGAAGAGAACGAACAATTGCAGCTGCAGATGAATATTAATAAATTTTGTATGTTTCGCGGAGCGATTAGGACTATGTGTTGTTGTTGTTGTTGGTGTTGGCGGTTTAGTCTTTGAAGTCGGAACGGTAATTGCGGTATCCGCCGACGGAGGCTTTAAGCTCGTGACCAAGGAGAATCGACAGCTCCCTGACACACACACCATCCACATTACATAAACCTTTCAAATTCTATTTTCCTTTTATATTATTAGAAGATTTTTATTCACCATCAAAAACATTAACGACTGTCAGGAAGACAGATGATAACACAATATTTTTTCAAAAATTCCTGTTCCGTATACACCAATATCCATGTATATATGATAAAAAATGGTAAAAAATTACGTCCTTACCAGGTCGAGCTTGTCATTTTTCATCGCCCATAGACTATACATCATTCCAAAACAAGAGGAAATAACGTAACACGAAAAAAAAATACGAAAGAGAAACAATTTCGAAATGACCTGCTGTGAAAAGTAATTTAAAGAAATTAATACAACCTTAGCTACTGGAAAAATGTCGAAATTCTTCAATTCAATCAATCATCTTTTCAAATCAATTGAATCTGATCGGCGTTGTCGCTCACCCCTGTTTTTGTGAATATAACCAACCCCCTTATAGAGATCAGTATTTAATAAGTGACATCCATGCCTATATTTCGTTACTAATCTGTGTACATATCCCCTCGACTTGTTTTTAGTTAGTATTCGTATTAGAATAATAGTACAATAGCTACTATACCATCACCTCCCCCTCGATTTAATTCATATTCCGTTACCGACGTATCATCCCTTTATTGTGCAAGTGTGGAGTTAATGTCACTTTGCTGGGTACGTCTGTGTAAATAAGCGATTTATTTTATGTTGATGACGACAAATTTGTCGAGGGTATTGTGAGATTGTTGTTGTTGTTGTTGTTGTTGCTATTATTTCAAACCAAATCACCGGTTTGTGTTGTTTTTTTAAATTCATTTATAATGATAATACAAGATGATCGATAACATTCGACTTAAATTGTTGTTTAAATGGATTGAAACACCTGTACATAAAAGTCATGTTTGAAATTAAGCAATAATTCCATCCAATAGTACAGATGTTTGTGGTTGTAGTTAGTAGTAATACAAGGTTTTATGTTTAGGAACGCCTCAAAAGACTACGTCTTCTCTTTATTGAATTGATTCTGAAAGCACCAACTCTATTACAGGGGTGTTCATTATTTGAAAAGAATAAGGTGAGCGTCCACGTTAAATTCTGTTGAAGAAAACAAAGCTCATGTAGCTTAATTTACAAATGCTCACACGCTCTCTCTTTTTCCCATTGTATGTATTGCGGAAACTAGTCAATATCAATTCACATAGGGCAAGGGCAGTGGCAAGGGTAGTAGCAGTGCAGATTTTAATAGTTAAGCATGTGTAATATGGTCTCGTTCACAATGGCTTACAAGCGGTAAGAAGATTGCAAGGGCAGTGCAAAAGGTATCTAGCTTTTAGCTTTTATAGTCCACCGACTTACAAGCGCCAGTCACAAAGCAGCATCGAGAAAGAAGGAAGAGAGTGAATAAGTGAATGTACTGACACTATTAAACATTTGACAGATCATTCATAACCTACAAAATTCTAAACTGTTGTGCTGAAACGGAACCAATCGGAGTCTATGCGATCAGTCGGCGTAAGCGGACAACGTACTGCAACTGCCCTTACCATTGCCCTTGCCCTATGTGAATGTTAGGTATCTCGACGTCGTTAAATAAGCTGCTAAAATATATTTTTTCAACAGGAAGAAATTTTAAAGGAGCAGTACTCATAAAACGAATACTCCTTATAGCGATATACAAGTAACATTTTTCTTCAATAATCCCGTAAAATATGATTTTCTAAAATTAATTGATGAATTAATTGCAAAATATAAAAAGTAGTCAGGTGTGGAAAAGTTCCATGAGATTTCTTTTAACGATATTTAAACACGCAACAAGTCCATCGTTACAAATTTATCCACCCTTTCTACTACAAAAGAATAGATATGTTTAAAATGGTTATTTTAATTCTGACAAGTTTGAATAAGTACAAATTAGAAATGAAACAGTTTCAAATTCGAATACCTTCTACCCTTAAATGTCTTCTTCTCCTTTACAAACAACTTACCAAATTACAACGCTTCATATTAAAATCATCAAGGGACTGAATTCACCCCTCATTCTCCTGTTCTCTACCAGTAAATCTCACCAGTGAACACAAGATCAAACCAAAATTAACTCTATTTCTTTCTATCATTAAAATACGTTAATGGCATTTTACCACCAAGACCCAAAATACGCTATAATTCACTAGAAAGTCAAACATTTGGGTCTACACACTACAGTTACTGTACAACAACTCTGACTAAATCGACCCCGATAGGGTTAAACTAACTCGAGATTTATTACGTTGACATCTGAACTACAACAGAGAGAATGGGTAACAAGACGAAGAGAAACTGTGAAAATCAAGGTCTAGTTTTATTAAAAACTCGATTGGTCCTCGTTTTTTTTTTTTTTTGGCCATTAGGGATTGGAAACAATGGACAAAACCTACTAGGAGATCAAGATCTTTATGTAAATCCATTTATGTATAGAGATGCCTACAATTCTGCAAAAATTTATTGTCAAGATTGATTGTCGAAACATTTCCGGATTCTCAATTAGAGGGAAACTTGTATTTTTCGAGAAAAAAAAGCCTATGATAAGGGTTCGTATAATAGATATACATAGTGGAAGGCCTAGAGCTGTATTGTGCGGTTAGTGGCGATAAGACCGCCACTAAGACTTGACAAGGACAGGTCATCTGGAACACACCAACAGCCGGCAAAGGCTAATTAATGAGAACCATATCAGGATATCAGAACGTATTTAACCGTGTGGTGAATTGAGGCTAGCCACATGTTTCTTAAAGCTTTCATATAAATGTAACCTGAGCTTTAATCTTTATAATCACCTATAGATTTCCATCTAATACAATAGAGCTTTTTTGTCGGATAAAAACTTGATAAATTGTTATCATACAAATCGTTAAGATAAATTACACATTTACAGGTATTTACGTGTATGGCTGACTTTAGAAATATAATTTCATGATCATACACTACATATTTGTTCGATTTATATAATTTGAACTCCGCCCCATTTATAAGTTTAAAGATTTAAAGATTTGCGATTTTATTTATATCGCATGATTTATTTCTAGTTCTTTCTTTCAGAAAAATGATTAAATCTTAGCAATTGCTGCAAGCCACAAAAATACTGTCTTTTTAACGTAATTTTATTATAATAATTCGAATATCTCTATGTCTAGGTCTATATCTAGTGACGCTATTTATAACATAGCCACTGTAGAGACTGTAGCCACTACATTGTCATTTTTGACATTTTTTAATGTAGAAGTTTCGCAAAAATGGCAAATTTTAAAGAAAAAGAAATTTACGGTTATCAAACGTTATTTCGTGAAATTGGTTATTATTTAACTCGTTTAGAACAATATGGGAAGTCTTTACATTTCTTCAATCAATCTCCAGAAAACCAGCGTGCACTATTGGGTCGTGCTTGGTCAAAATCGAAATTATGTGAATATCAGCAAGCTCTAGAAGATCTTCAAAAAGCTCTCGCTTCCAATCCGGATGATTTAATAACATTAGCACATAAAAGTTTGAATACTTATTTGTGTTGTGAATTTGAACAAGCCATGGTGCAAAATATTCGTCAAATACCAAATCGCAAGAAACCAGACCATTTTGTTGTTGGTGCTATGCATTGTAAAGATGCTATAGAGAATTGTTTGGGTAAACGTGCTGGACATCCTTTACGGGATCATTTCTTGATTATTCGCAAATTAGCTTGGATCCGTAATGAAGAAGCCACAAAACCATACAAACCGAAAACAAAATTCAAGAAAAAGAAGAAGAAAATTGAAGGTTTGAAACCAATCGAGCCTCCACTGATACAGAAGGACAGTCTAAAAATTGATGATTTTGATACTATCCGTGATTATATTTACAGTCCTACGAATTCTAATGTGAATATAACACCACCACATATCAATTTTCCCTTTAGACCTTTACAGAAATACACCAATAATATAGAGAATTGTATGGCTGAGCGATATCTTGATGTTTTATTGCATGATCGAAAATTTCTAAGTTCTGTAAATACAACAAAAGGATTCAAATCACCTAATAATAATGGTAACAAAACAATCCAACATTTAGTAAAATTTGGTGTAAAACGAATCAAATATAATCAAGAAGTATTAAGAGCACGAAAACCTTATTATTTCTTCAAATACCAAGAGGCTAAACTATCCACAGCATTAAGTATGAGAAAAAAGATGTTCTTGAAACAACAACAAGCCAGTGCTAGAGATTACGCCACCAGATTAATTCTAAACATTAGAAAATGTTTAAACCAAAAGAAGTTGACGAAAATGACGGAATTCTGTGAAATTTTAAGGACCCATTGTGAAACGACCACCACTCAAATTCTACCAGAACGTCAAGAATTTTTAAATACTCTATACAATCTACATTGTCAAGGATTTTATGAATTGTTACATTTAAACAAAGAACAACTACCATGGGATCAAGAAAAGAGAATTCAAGTTATGTTAGGACTACCATTGAGTCGACAGCCTTCCTCTGATTCAGTTATTAGAGAATTTCAACCGAAATATATTGATTGGCATAAACAGATTGAAATTTATTGTGAACGTTTGAAGAAAGCCACCACTTCAGAAGAAATTGCTTGGTTATGTCATGAATTAAGCCGATTCTACATTGAAACTAAACAATACGATTTAGCAAAATTGTATGCCAGAAAAGCTATCAATGAAGGTAGAGATTTGAATGATCTCCGTTGGGTAATGAATGCTACAATGCTAATGACAAAAATCAATGTTCTATTGGAGCATATAAATGATGCTACAGCCGATATTGAGAATGCTCTTATAGAATCGAAACCGTTACAAGATCAAAATTTAAGAGATTTCCTAACAAAAACTTTACAAGTCATTGATAAAATTGAACGTGAAGATGAATTACAACGTTTAGAAAAACGTGAAAAGGCTATCATTGATTTGTTGGCCACTGATAAGATGAAATCGGATGCTGCTTATATGTTTAAACGGATGTCTGTCATGCCACCTGAACGACGTATGACAGTTATGCCAGGTGTGCGATTTACTGAAACGACTGAAGATACCAGTGGTGGTATTCGTAAAACAAGAGCTTCAATTATGCCACATTTACCTGAAGAAGTTAAACCACCACCCATTGTATTGAGAGCTAAAGACAAAATACACAAAAAGGATGTGGATGATAAAGGCAAAGGATTTGTGGAACTTATCCAGTACCATATTGACTGAAGAAATAGTATTCTTTCCTTTTTCTAATATTTTGGTTCTTGTTATCAAAATAAATGAATTCAAATCTATCAAGTCTATGGCCATAACATTACAAAATTGCTAAATTCAAGATAAAGCTCTGAAAGACAACTCAGAAATAGAGCTAGGAGGACAACCAGAGCTAGGAGAAAGATCTAGATTAGGGGTAAATAAGAAGCATGATAACAATAAGCAAAGCTTTAACTCTTGACTGTTGGGTTCCATTCTTAGAGGCAGTGGCGACAATAGAACTTCCGTATCCCAAAATTTTCCATTAGCCCAACATGTTTTTGAAAATTTGGGAGCTTCTTTAGTGTGAGGCCCCAAGCATCCGTCTTTTCGAAATCCCGCCACTAGTTTCAAAAATATCTTGAATTTCATGAGAGCTTGTATTGGTAATTTGATAAGATCTCTCTTTTGTAATTACAACAACAAACCAGACGCGGTACAATAGGAAAGGCAAAATTTCATAAGCATTAGAGCAGAAGTTAATTCATTTTCACATTAATTAAGCTTTTATCGTTCCTTAAACACTTCTTCTGAAATTGACTAATTGGTTTTTTTTTCCCGTTCAGGTGAAAAACTTATAAACGGCACATTAGTTTCCAAATAACAACTCACGATCTCAACATACCTTGTCCATGTAGCTTTGATTTATTATGATGACGCCATTTGCTGGGAACAATCGGATATGAACACGCTATAAATGGCCGCATTCTGACGCCTACTGTACACCAAATAAAAAGCCCATTTAATAAAACTATTAACCCCATATACGTATAGGTATATTGCCACACACGTTGAGCAAATCGAGATACAATGACAGCAAGTTTAACAAAAAAAATTTCCTTATCATCAACTTGATTTTTACAATAATATTTCAATAAAAAAAAGCGAGAACTTGTTATGAGGATTTGATAAACTAAAAAGTCGGTAAATATCTACCGACAACAACAAAGAAGATCGAATTTGGCCCGGAGGGCGTTCTCCGGTCGGTCGGTTCTTTGTTTCACACCTCGTCCGACCTCAATCCGGCAGTTAATTAGTTTCAGCATCTAATTATCGAAGATTGGAGGAGTAGAGAGAAGTTTAAAGTTTTCGTGTATCCCATAAATAATCAAAGTCCATAGTATAATATGGTATCTATATACCTCCCCGTCCAGCAGACCTATTAGCCCATTGTCGACCATCTATTTGGCGGCCTCTTTCAACATTTAGTGTCGAAATCATTACTTAGGTGTAAACTTGGAAGGCCCATCACCGACGTCTAATAATTCATCACCACCACCACTACCACCACCAGACTATATAGGTATAGGTTCTGTAAGCATTAACTGAACGTTCAGTAACTTTCTGCAATATAACATATGTCTTCTTGATCGAAATAAATCCGTTAAATGTAATTTTTGAACTTGTCTTGAACCGATTGTTTATTAGTATTGAGAAAGAGAACAACAAAATTGAACAATATACAATTGTCTTGTCCGTAATATGAGAAGCTTATAAAATTTTGTTAAGAGGAAAAAGTTGCAATTCTTTGCCTCATCCTATAGCTTTTATGGTTTTCAATTTTACAAAGATATATTTCCCACAATGAATTACAAATCATCATTATCTTTCAGTTTTCAGTAATTAGAAACTCTTACATAAATTTTACAATAAGACCTCTTCACTATTGTTTATTACATTAACATTACTGTTTAGTATTCAAACAGTGGCACTCAACTGTCAGCCAGCAATTTCTTTAATTTGTTTTTTGTTGATTCGCATCTATATAGGTACTAGTCATACTGAATTGTTGGTTTTTTTGTGCACCAACATTCGTTAAAGTCATAAATTCCAAAATTACAACCCAAGCTATATATTATTGGTTCGACATTTAAGACGATCTACATCGACCAGTAAAAGAAACCCATTCGCTAAGAATCATTTAAATTTTCTTTGACCCTTTTGTGATAACAAGAAAAAAAGCAACAATAATAATTCACCCCGTTTTGTGTAATTATTAAGATTTTAGACACAATTTTCGTGCTAATTTTGTTTTCTATAGGTACCTACAGGTAGATGTATACGTTTTTAAAGGACTTTGTAAGATGAGAACCGTAACGACGGCAACTAATTCATCATATCGCGGCACTACTGCCTTGTAATTATCGTAGTTGTACCGCTCACACCTAAAAGAATCTCTTTAAAAGAAGAAAAAAATATTACACACATATATATTCTCTCTCTCCTAATATCACCACAAAACTTATATAGAAAACGATTAAATGTTGCATGTGCAACGTTTTACAAGGCTTAGTAACAGCTACTTTGACTGCATTCTTGTGGCCTTTTTACTGCAAAAAGTACAAGATGAATAGAATACTACTTAGTAGGTACTTTTTAAAAATTTTCAAGAATTTTAATACTATTTTGTAACATTTTGTAGCAATTTAAAGGACAGTTATCGTTCATAACGATAATCGTTTTCAATTATAGGTATTACTGTAAATGGCAATATGGTAGGTAGGTATAGGTAGTTTATAATAAAAAGCTAAATAAGGATAATTAAAATACTGTAATCCTGATTGCTTTTAAACGTATAATCGAGACTCCTGAAAGAATACTAAATTTTGTACAGAGAACGCCACCTGTACAAATCCAATCGAAAACTTTCTGAAACGGGTAGGTCTCTACAACTCTGCAACAATAAGAAATTCTGAACCCGATAGCATTTTCAGTAAGTAATTAGAGTTTCAAAATTACTACTAAAGTAAACAGGTATTGTATTTGTCTCACATTTAGGATCCACTCAGTGCTTGCAAAATGAGATTGTGATCAGCCCTCACCTCCCACTTAAGCGTTAAACGCGACTCAAACCACAGTTAAGTAAAGAATCCACCATAGGCGGCTAATTACCCATTTAGATCCGATTGTTGATCTCATACTTAGGGTGCACTGAGGGCGCACTTAGCTCAAGTGCTAGTTGTAAGTGAGATGCGCAAACACACAGTTCAAAAATGCTGTAATCGAGGTTTGGTGGAAAAGCTTAGAAAACATTTCAAATAAAAATATTTCGATGATTAGGTACTTTTTTTATTAAAGTTACAAATTTGTTACAACATTTATGGGACAGAAATGATAAAATAAATACAAATGTTAGTTTGTAAATATAAAAAATACTTCGTTAAATACTTATTGTCAGTCTAAAGTTTGTTATTTACTTTAATTAGTTTTTCTTTTTTTTTTTAATTGCAAGCGAACCGACTTAAAGTCGACTATTTCCATTTTCTTCTCGATTCGGTTCAACCACAATATTCGCATACCCATCAACATCATCAATTTCTTTGGCAGTAAATTTCGCAGCAATCGTATAAGTTCCAGCATCTTTAATTAAGAATTTAAATTGTCCTCGTGCATTACTACCAGATGGTACTGAATCTTTGATTTTAATCTTAACCGGTTTATCATATCCCGGTATATCAATGGTGAATTCACCTTTTCGATACGGTACCGGTAATGGATTTTCAACGAATATATCCGTAATAATTTCTTTATTTTCAATCGGTTTATTTTGTGGAACTATTTTAATATCTGGCTTACGTACACGGAAATCATCTTGTGCATAATATTCAAATTTCGTATCTTCTACAGTTGCTAAACAGGCGATATTGAATGAACATTGATCAATTAAATGTTTCGCGTATTCACCATATCTGACATTCAGTTTAATTTCCAATACAGAATCAGCTTTTATCTCAACGTTATAATCGTCTTTTTTAACAATGTCTCCAATTTTCCCTGTATATGTTGCAACTTCGACACGTAGAATTACAGAAACTTTATAATTTTTCACTTTACTACGATTCCTCATAACTAAAACAACATCAAAGGGTTGTCCAATCTTGATATCGTCTCTTAGTTCAAAATTGAAATAGATATCATTGAAATCTTCATTCAAATAATAACGTGCAAATAAATTCTCGGATTGTCGTAATGCCTTCAACATTGTGGCACGTTCTTCGGTTGTCTTCTCCGGAAATTTATAAGAACTGGTGATATCTTCACGTTCAAAACGGCCTGGCATTTTCGTACTAATCTGTTTACCAATACCGTAAATATCTTTACGGAGCAGTTTTAACGGTTGTGTTTTACCGGAATATTTCCAAAACACCTAAATTCATATTTTAATTTAATTTATTTTGCTTGAATCTAATTGCAAAAACTTACCTTATCAGCATTAACTTCTGCAAATACAAATGCCGCATCATATGGTCGTAAGACTTCACCATGTTTTACAGCAGCAACAGAAGCAGGCCCTACACGATACATCCCATCGCTTAATTCTTGTGGTGTAGCATCGATAGCCTGCCAACCACCATATTCACGACCCAAATCCGGACGTTCCATCCACACTTCATTCCAGACATGGAAATTCCAAATCGAATCTGAATTTAATTCTTCCAAAATCTTACCATCTTGATCCATAAAATAATCAACAGTTAACGATGTTTGAGTATCATGGGCTGATGAATAGTTTGTAACCGGTCTTGATGGTATACCAAGAGTTCTACAAACTGTTAAAAGATTTGTTTTTAATCAATTTCTCTAGTAAGTCATGCAAAGATTACTTACTTGTAGTTAGAACGCCCGAAAATACCCAACATTGTCCATACTTCACCGGTTTCTTTTTCTTGTAATATTTCTGAACGATATCTTTGCTTCCTAACCATTTAGTTGGTGGTGTACCACCATTATGATCTTCAGCCCAATTACCCATAACAATACCATCATCATCAACTGAATTTACAGAAGCTGCCAAAGCTCTAGCTATTTGTATTGGATCCATACGACTACCAATTCTAACATTGCCAATTTCTTGAATAACATACAAAGCACAATCCAAAACATGTTTTTCAAATTGGTCATATTTCCAAATTACTGGACGCATACGATTTGCTGTACCTCTCCATATAATCCCGGTTTCATTTAAAACAGTTTCTTCACGCCATTCATTCGATTTCATATAGACTTGATCGGTTTTACACCATGGATTAAATAAAATATAAATGGCAGTCTCCCAACTATAACAATAAGCACCATCATCGATAATTTTCGTATCAATTTCCAATTTCCATTTAGCAACAATTGTGTCTGGTGCTGGTATAACTTGAACTATTAGTGTATTTTCGTATGCACGATCCACAACTACATTCCATGAAAATGAACGTTCTGGCTTCTTTAATAATGGAATTGCAACAAGTGTACCATTACCATAATTTGGATTTTCAACATCTTCATAGAAATAGAACAATAAATAATAAATCAATTTAAACAAATCAAGCATCCGAAAAGGTCGCTGCTTTGAGCGAGAATCGAACCCCGGTCTCCTAATTTCCAGGTCAGGAAGCTTAGCCGCTAGAACACCCGATCGGAAATTGGCAGAGCCGGGTTCGATTCCCACTCAACGCAGCGACTTTTTTCAAACACAGTGATATTAATTTGTTCAAAAATGGCATTATTTTAGCTAAATTACCGTTAACTGTAAAAATGAAGGAAACTGCATCTTTCTCTTCGTTGTATGGCCGACTTAATGTCAATTCCAATTGGAAATTTTGACCTCTTCGAACGACTAATTCCGGTTCAATTTCACGACTCATCAATTCATATTTTGATGTATGATGGGTTTGACCATTAATTGAAATACATGGGTCAATTTTTCTTATAATTAAAATATCGGAATCCTCCTTTGAATCGATCCATGGTAGACCATCTGTCTCTTCTAAATAATAATAACAACAACAGAAAAACGGTGATGTAATTTTTTAAAAATTTCAATTTTTCTCAATTATATCTTAATTTAATTCAATTTATTACAATAAGAAGACAGGTCAATGATTCAACCTTGATGACCTATTAAATGAGTCAAATTTTTTAGCGTTTTTCTACAGGAATTTGAAAGTTTTCCTTTACAAAAAAAATAATCCTTGTTACAATATTTTTAATGTCATTTGTGAATAAGTTTCTAAAAATAATCTTCATTATGCATACTATGTACATATTGAATTTATATATGCGGTGTTAAAACGACAATAATCACGGAAGTTATTATTTTAAATTAAGTAAAACCGTCATAAAATCTAAATTGTTGTGGGCAACCAGACTGAAAGTCCTCTTCTAAATCCATCAAAACAGTTAGAAGCTTGCTAATTGAAAAAACTGATTCAGGAGGAAGTAAAAATAGAGAGAAGAATGTTATTGGGCATCATCAGGAACAAGATAGAAATTGGGGTCGAATCTTGTTAAAATTCTATTTTTGATCGAATCATCAAGGGGCTAATTGAACAAACAAGATCGATGACACACATTAATTACTATCGAAAAAAATAGAAAATTTAAACGTAATTTCCTTCCTAATAAAAATGCACTGTATTATGTCTGGTCAACATGTTCACCTTGGAATTGTTTTCTCATACATTCACGCACATGGCACAGAATCCAACAAACGACCATCAATTCAATCAATAATGGATTTTCTACGTGAGATTTATATGGAAAACAACACGACAATTTGTTGTGTTGTAACAAACAAAAATGGTCAAGACGACCTTTTGAAGGCTGTATTTTCGAATTTTAATTTGAAAAAAAATTGAGCAAAAACTCACCCGCTTCTTTGGGCTTTGGCAGTGGCTGTAAGGCGTACTCTTGGCTCTGTTTGAAACCCCAACAGCGACCACATTTGCAAAATTCAGGCCATTTTCCCATGTTTTCCTATTTGCTTCTAATACAACTTACTAGTGAAAACACATAGTTTATTTACTAACTCACGAAAGTGTTATGTTATTCGTATAACAGCTGGTTCGAGTTTGTTGTTTGAATCAAACCAGATTCCCCAAAAACCATGATCTGTGTATGTATAGGCTGGGATGTGGTATGGTGGGGGACATAAATATACAGCAAAAATTTTTCACGCCATGATTCACTTTCAATTTCTACAATAATTCATTGATAAACTGTTGATGTTAATGTGGTTTTAATGTAAATTTAGCAATGATCCGTGAATACTAAGAAGATTGATCTCGACATCATTTGAATGGTTTGTTTTTTAAGGAGAAAATCACGCGTCAACTTTGACTCACAGAGATAAGTTAGGATTCATTTTCAAACAAAACGATATGTGGCATAATTAATGAGGTATTACTTCATCATGTTGGTATTATAATCACTATTATTACGTTGTAATGATAACATTTAAACTTACAATTTAAAATAAACGTTCAGCTTCTGAAATCGAATAGAATCGTCTGCTTAATTCCTTTCCTTTTTGGTCACGTTTTACTTTTCTTGTAACTTTTGTGAATTTTACTTGATTTTAGGGCCGGACTAGTTCGGCCCTGGACAAAATTTGGCTACTACCTAAAAGTAGTTTCCGTTTCATGGTCGACTATATTTTGATCAAAAATACAAATATAAAAGGTGCGCCAAAAATATGGGCCCCGGGAAAAACTTGGGTTGTTGGTAATAAGCGCCTTATTAGTTTTTTTATTATTTGTAAAATAGCGTATTGTAGCACTAATTTATTGAAAAAAGAACAATTAAGAACAAATGCGGAAATACGTTTTATTATTTGTTAATATTTACCTTACATCATAAATTTACAAAGAAAGAGCATATTTTATTACTACTACACGTTAAGTAATTGTTATTTTACTTATATTTAGTATTGTTAACATTTTTAAACAATTTTTAATTAAAAAAAAAGAAAACAACAAATTAGGTATTTCAAGGCTCTATTTGAACTTTTGTACTGCCCGAAATGCCTTGTATTTGTTTCGACGTAAAAGTCACAACAATCTGTCTTTGTCCTGTACGTTTTGCTTTAAAATTCTCCGACAAAGTTACCGATTCTTTCGGCTGAATATCACGATATTTGATCATTTTCGCTTTTTGTAAACCAGGACCTTCAACAGTATAACTGCATTCAGTTAATGGTATATCAAGTGGATTGTTAAAACTGAAATCAACATGACATTCTTCACCAACTTTACATAATCCAGACATCTGTATTGTAACTTCTGGTTTAATTAATGTAAAATCATCTTCTTCACTCCATGTTTGTTTCGTTTCTTCAACATTAGCAATCGAATAGATCTTAACTAAGCTATGATCAACTAATTTATCAAGATAATCATCTGGTGTTACAGTAACTCGGATTGTTTCCTTTTCACCGGGTTTTACTTTGATATTGCCTTGGGTTCGTTTCAAGAAATTCGCAGTAGCTCCTGTATAAAATACAGATGTTGCTGTTAAAATTGCGCTAATCGTACGGATTTCATTGGATCGGTTCTCAATTTTAACAACAACTTCAAAGTTCTCTCCAAACGGTATTGTATCAATATCGATCAAATCAAAGAAAACATCCTCGTCACCTTTATTTGGTATTTCATATAAATGTTGTGCCTTTGGTACACCTTTCACAGCATTATAGACTGCTAATCGTTCAGCTTTAGTACCTTCAGTGTTTTTGTAGAGTTTTGTAACTTCCCACATATCTGTATCGCCTTTTTCATCAGTGGGTCCTACTTGTTTCGTCAAGATTTTCCGACCAACACTACAATCATTTGTTGAAAAAAAAAAACTTGAAAAATCCTATCGAAATAGAGACTTACTGGTATTTATTGGTAGAAAGTCGTGAAAATCCCCAATCAGAATTTTGATCTTCTTGGAAATGGACAACATCAGCATTCACTTCAGAGAAAACGAATGGAGTATCGTACAAGAAACCCACTTCACCTTTACGAACCGCTTCAACTGAAGCTGGTCCACATCTATAGACACTATCACTTTGTTCCTGTGGTGTAGAATCGATAATTTGCCAACCACCATAACCAGAAGGTAGATCTGGTCGTGCCATCCAGACATCATTCCAAACATGGAAATTCCAACAGTGATCATTACAATCACCGTCCGGACCGTGCTCAATCCTGTTACCGAAAACATCAAAGAACCTAGAAAAGGTTTTAATTTATAAAAAAGTTGTCAAGATTTTATATTTGAATAGTACTTGTCGACTGTTAGAGAGCAATTGGTATCATGGGCTGAAATATAATTGGTTGTTGATCGACATGGTATTCCTAATGTTCGACAAACTGTTACTGCAGCCGCTGCAAATACCCAACATTGACCGTATTTGACTGGTTGACCACCAGACATTAAATATTGATGCATAATTGCTACAGATCCTGTCCAAGCATGTGGTGAAGTTCCATCACCATATTCACCATCCCATCGTCCTTCCAATAAACCATTATCATCCACTGCATTTATCTAAAATCATCCTCAATTAAACGAAAATTTTGAACTATTTGCAAGAGTTCAAATAGGTACAACGGCTGAAATTGCTCTTGCAACTAAAACTGGTGAACCTCTATCAGCATAATCTAAACTAGATTTTTCCATTAAAAATACAGCCGCTGGTAGGACAATATCATCAAATTGGCCAAAAATCCAATGTTTACCATCTGGATTTTTAAAAGTACCACACCATATCTTTCCAGTTTCATTTAAAATGTACTCATTACGGTCCTCTTCGTTAGCCATATAAACACCATCCTCTTCACACCAAGGATTAAAGAGAACATAAATATCCATCTCATCCTGATTAATAACAAAAAAATTAGTTAATAGAGAAGAATTAGAAAGGAGCTTATACCTTATAATCATATCTACGCTCACGGTCTCCGGAAATATTCGTTTGAATTGAACATTTCCAAATACCAACTTGTGCATTCGGTGGGATATGAACCTGCATTTGGACCATATCACCATCGATACTATTCACACAAGCTGTCCATCTAGTTGTATCGTTTGGTAATCGTTTCTGTTTTACCAGAATTGGGAGGATGGCACGTGTACCTCGGATGGCGTTTGGTCTGGGTCCTTGATAGAAAAATAAATGCTTATGTTAATTTATTGTTGCATAATAACAGCGACTAAACGAAAAATTCTCCTTTTATTTATGACTTCATTGCTTGCCAATGCTGTGTAAAATAAAGATAACCAAGTGGATGGAAGAGACACATCCGGAAAGCAGAAATGTAGAAGCTCGATAGATAAGAAGGCCCTATAGACCAAGTGAAGAATAGGAGTGATAATGTGTTGGAAAAGAAAAAGAATCGTGGTCCTAAGGAAAACAAATGACCAAAAATGTAAAAAAATTAAGGAAAAATTACATGGTATAAATAACTTTATTCCCCTAGGGCAACACCTTCACCTTCAACCTTACTTCGAATTATCTAAGCAATTAAAAAAAAAAACAGTCAACAATAACAACAATCAAAATTTTATAAGTATTTAAATTATTTATTTAATAATAGATTTAATCTATAGATTACGAAATAGCAAAAATATTATTATTTAAATGTATAAATTAACTCACCATAGCCAAAACTGATTCGTACCACGTCATTTTTCTCATTAAAATCACGATTAAAACGTATAGCAAAATGAAAATTACAACCACGTCGAAATATTGGCGTTGCTATATCAGCATTTGATACCAAATCATATTCTTCAGTATGATGGGCTTTAGCATTGTTTTTTGCATAGTATTCAATAGCTACAACTTCAATAGGATCCATGTTTTTTTTTGGTGTGATCTAGAAAAGTTAACAAATAAATTTGTTATAGGGATTTAGTTGACAAATCTGTTTGGCAGATCCCCAAATATCACTCTTGTAGATGGTTAGATAATATTCTTTTTCTGTAGAAACCATAAAAATATTTATAATTCGAAAAGTAGGGTGATACTAATTTGACAATTTCACAAAGAAATTAAGGAAAAGAACAAACAATTTGTTTATTATTACTTTATTGATTCAGTTATTTATATATTTTTTACCTTTAAATAACAGCTTAGCCCAAGAGACAGACGAATCACAACTACGTTTTTCTTGTCAACAGCATTCGATTTTATATATTTATATACAAAAGTGTCTGGTTGGTGTGAAAAATCGTAACCGTGACCCTCAGATTTTTTGATTAAGACATTCCTCAGTCGGTTAATTCGAATAAAATGTACGGCCCCTTTGCTCTTAAATCTTTTATCAAATTTGTGATTTTATGATCCTGCATGTGCCTAAGGTTATCAAACACTATTAACAATTTTCTTTTCTATTTGATAATAATAATTTGACCTAATTGTTAAATTAAAGTAAACTACTGAGTTTTTTTTCGTATAAATTGTGTTATAATTTGGGTAAATCCAGTTTTTGTGATCTTTTATGTGTCAATGTCGAAAAAAAATCGGTGCAATATGAATGTACAATATAGAGATTAATCATCGAAATCAATGCCATTCGTGGTTTGATAGTCATTCCATTTTCTTAGAATCTTTCATCATCACTCTCTCATATTGTGGGCATACGTGAAAAATTAGTGAAAAATTTTTCATATTTTCTCATAATAAAAATATAAATCTAGAAAATATAAGGAATTTTCCTTGAGAAAAACTTGTTTTTTCAGATTGTTTTTCATTAATTATCTACCTATCATGAAATTAATTATTAATATAAATCTCTTATAAATGTTAATGAGTTGAAGGATTTTCTAGAAAAAATTCTTGAATTCAGATTGAAAAACAAACAATAAAATTCCTTAAGAGGAAGCTAGAAAATAACACATATTCATATTTTAATAACTTTATTATAAAACATAAATTTTATCAGCTAAAGTTGTTCTTGTCTTGTATTGAACCTTGACTTCCTCAACAATTTCTCGAGTGGTTAACATTTTTATAGTTGGACTGGGTCACCAGGTAGCCGAAAAAATGCCCGATAGACCTAGTGGTGCCAGTATCAAACTTTTGTAGGTATACAATGTGAATAGAACTTACAATTAGAGTCCTACATGATAAAGGGTTTCCAGTACACACCCTTCGATGCATATAAAGTAGTAAATAGAAATGCAGATAAGGGAAAAAATAAGAAAAATGCGGAAGAAACCTGTACAGAGACACCTAAAATTGCAGATGCACTGAAATGTATCGGAAAGTTTCGGCACTACGTATTTCTAATCTTCAGACGAGGACTAATGGATTAAAAAACCAGATTCTGATCCTATTTTGATTTTATTTCTAGGATATGAAAATTTTAAAAAGAAACGATGGTTGTTAATGGAATTTACTGTTGGTAATACGTGCTTTTTTAAGAAAAACAATAAAAAATTAATGCAGAAACCAATTTTATTTTACATAAAGTCAGTAATGTTAACATTTTTAAGCAACTGTTTAATTAACAAACAAAAATACAGACATTACTTCAGGGATCTATTTTAATTTTTGTGCTGCCCGAAATGCCTTGTATTTGCTTTGATGTAAAATTTACAACAATCTGTCTGTGTCCTGTACGTTTTGCCTTAAAAATTTTCGACAAATTTACTAGTTCTTTCGGTTCAATTTCACGATATTTGATAATTTTCGCTTTTTGTAAACCAGGACCTTCAACAGTATAACTGCATTCAGTTAATGGTATATCAAGTGGATTTTTAAAACTGAAATCAACACGACATTCTTCACCAACTTTACATATTCCAGACATTTGTATCGTTACTTCTGGTTTAGTTAATGTAAAATCATCTTCTTCACACCATGTTTGTTTCGTTTCTTTTACAATAGCAATTGAATGGATTTTGATTAAACTGTGATCGACTAATTTATCCAGATAATCATCTGGTGTTACTGTAATCCAGATTGCTTCCTTCTCGCCAGGTTTCAATTTTACTGTGCCTTGTGTCTGTCTTAGGAGATGTGCAGTAGTTCCAGTATAAAATACAGATGTTGCCCTTAAAACTGCATTAACTGTACGAATTTCATTGGAGCGGTTCTCAATTTTTACAAAAACTTTAAAATTTTCTCCAAACGGTATTGCTTCAATATCAATCAAGTCAAAAAACATATCCTCTTCAATTTTATCTGTTGTTTGGTAAACATGACGTATTTTTCGCACCCCTTGTGTACTTTCTGTATTTTTGTAGAGCTTTGTAACTTCCCACATATCTGTATCCCCTTTCTCGTCGGTAGCTCCCACCTTTTTCGTCAAGATTTTTCGACCAACACTACAATTTTTCATTGAAGTGAACTGAAAAACCTTACCAAAATAAAGACTTACTGATATTTATTGGTAGAAAGTCGTGAAAATCCCCAATCAGAGTTATCATCTTCTTGAAAATGAACAACTTCAGCATTCACTTCAGAGAAAACAAATGAAGTATCGTACAATAAACCAACTTCACCTTTACGAACAGCTTCAATTGAAGCTGGACCACATCTATAAAGACAGTCACTTTGTTTTTGTGGTGTAGAATCGATAATTTGCCAACCATCATAACCAGAAGGTAGATCGGTTCTTTTCATCCAAACATCATTCCAAACATGAAAGCACCAACAACGATCATTATAATCATCTTCAGGACCACGCTCAATCCTGTTACCGACAACATCAAAGAAACTAGAAAAGGTTTTAATTTATAGAAATTTGTTAAGATTTTATGTTTTAATAGTACTTGTCGACTGTAAGGGAGCAATTGGTATTATTAGCTGAAACATAATTGGTTGTTGGTCGACATGGTATTCCTAATGCTCGACAAACTGTAACTGCAGCCGCAGCAAATACCCAACATTGACCATATTTTACTGGTTGACCGCCAGATTTCAAATATTGATCCATAATTGCTACAGATCCTGTCCAAGCATGTGGTGAAATTCCATCATCATACACACCATCCCATCGTGCCTCTAATAAACCATTATCATCCACTGCATTTATCTAAAATTATCCTTAATTATACGACAATTTTGAACTATTTGGAAAAGTTCAAATAGCTACAATTGCCGAAATTGCTCTTGCAACTAGAACTGGTGATCCTCTATCAGCATAATCTAAACTAGATTTTTCCATTAAAAATACAGCTGTTGGTAGGACAATATCATCAAACTGACCAAAAATCCAGTGTTTACCAGTTGGATTTTTAAAAGTACCACACCATATCTTTCCAGTTTCATTTAAAATGTACTCATTACGATCTTCCTCGTTACTCATATAAACACCATCTTCTTCACACCAAGGATTAAAGAGAACATAAATATCCATCTCATCCTAATTAATAACAAAAAAAAAAATTAGTTAATAGAGAAGAATTGGAGAGGAGCTTACCTATACCTTATAATTATGTTTACGCTCACGTTCCCCTTTAACATTCGTCTGAATTGAACAATTCCAAATACCAACTGGCGCATTTGATGGAATATGAACTTGCATTTGAACCATAGTGCCATCAATACGAGTTACACAAGCTGTCCATCTAGTTGTATCTTCTGGTAATCCTTTCTGCTTTACCAGAATTGGCAGAACTGCGCGAGTATCTCGGGTCACGTTTGGTTTTGGTCCTTGCCAACAAAATAAATACTTACGTTAATCATCTCCTGCATAATAATAATGGGTGCTATAGAAATACAACATAAACAGTCTAGAAAATTTTCTGCCTCTATTCAGAAAATAACTGCATTGATCTCTATTGTATAGTTCCATAGACAGTTTGTGCTGAGTGAAAGAAAAGGAAAAGAAGCAAGAAAAGGGGAAAATTCGGAAAGTAAAAAGGTGGAAGCTGAGTGGATAAAAAATGGCCTTATAGACCAAATACTTTATGAGTGGAGAACAGGGGTCTTAGGTAGTTTCAGAAGAAAGACAACTAAAAAGGAAATTTTAATAGACATGAATGAAGAACAAGAGTGATAATGGAAAAGAAAACTTGAATCAATGAAAAAGGACCTGTGATGGGTACATAATATATTAATTAGGTAATTAAATTAATTAATTAACTCACCATAGCCAAATCGGACTCGTACAACGTCAATATCTGCATTAAAATCACGATTAAAACGTATAGCAAAATAAAAATTACAACCACGACGAAATATTGGTTTGGGTGTATCAGTATTCGATATTAAATCATATTCATCGGTATGGTGGGTTTCAGCATTACTTCTTATATAAAATTCTGTATCTACAACTTCAATTGGACCCATTTTCTTTGTTTTTGCAGAAAATCTGTTATAACGTGCTAGTTTACAAATCCGTTTTGTAAATTGCCAAATAGATTTCTTGTAGATGATAATATTTTTGTTCGGCAAAATTGTAAAAGGTAGTCGAATCACTATCACTACTAATTTCTTCGATTTTATGCACGTATTTATATACAAATATTGGAGTGACCGTCAGTTTTTTCGATGCAGACATTCTCATACATAATTTGAATAAAAATACTGCAAGTTTTTTGCTTTTAAAGTTTATATCAAAAATTATGATTCTAATTAAATTCTAACTGTCGCCATACACGGTCGGGCTTGTTGGAAGAATTTTGGCAGGGCGGGCTTGCCTGTATTTGACCGGAGAGTTCGGTTGAAAGCCTGTCTTCTATATGTAGCATCTTCCAGAGTTAATAAGTCGAACCGTGCTTCTTTATTGTAATTTCAATTTAATTTGTCCAATTTACAAAAGAAACTAAGTAGATTTCGGGAGGCAAGTCGGAGTGTTAGTGGACATCTAGACGCAACAGTTTTTCCGGGCGACAATAGTCTGTCCTCTCCATAATCCTTCGGAGAAGTCAGAGCGTGTGTGGCCACGGTGGTACGTGCTTTTCAAGAATAATCAACTTTTTCGTATTGTTTTTTATTTATCTATTATGCAATTAATTATAAATGTTGATAAATTAAAGGATTCTCAAGATAAAATTTTAGAGAGACGAATAATAAAATTCTTTTAAACAAACCATTCAAATTCTAATAAATGTATAGTAAATCATAATTTTTTTGTAGAAAAAGTTATTTTTGTCTTTCTCGATTGATCAACATTTGTCTTATATCAACAAAACACTGGAAAATTTTCTCTTATAAATCACAATAAACTGGCAAGATACATTCTTTTCAGAACCGGAATCAATCAATCATTAACATTTCTTTCACTACAACATAGAAACTCCATTGTGTACAAAAATGCAAAAACCCATAAAGTACCCATTAATGTGCCCTATAGGAAGTACTCACCAATTCATTAGTTCGCATTTCTACATTTCTACTCCGTAGACGATTTTTCTGCATCAAGCATTCAAAACAGGTAGTACCTTCTGGGGGCCTGGAGCTAATAATTTCTAATTAATTACGAGCATCTATTGAACAAATATATAGGTATTATAGTCCTTGATTTTGTCATTTACATTAAAAAGACGATGATACTTTTCAAAAGAATCAAATATTTTAGTCTACGTTTTTTTTGACTTATTAAACAAAAGGTCAATACTATTTCTCTAACAAAAGTCATCTTTTTGGTCAACGATTATCTTCTTCCTTGTATAAACTATGTGTAGGATACTTGTTCCTTAAAGGGCTAACGGTACCTAATCAATTGACTAAAATTATTTCTTTTATTTCAGTGTCTTCTGCCATTAATGACTTTTTAATTGGATAATTTCCTACAAATTAAGACTCCAATAGAAGAAAAAACAATTCTATAAGGTAGTTCACAAACTGTCTTTTCAAATGTGAACAATTTGATACAGTTCAAGACCGTCTCAACTAGTTAAACCACATTGGTGAAACTGGGAGTTAACGAGTGAACACTTGAACATCGACGTCATACCTCACTGAACTACCTTCTGGTCTGGAAAGTGACACATCCTTCCAAATAAGTGGGGCCAGAATTCACCCATTTTCACACTATAATCAATTGATTTTTTTATCAATTACTAATTATTAGAGGAGGCAAATTTTAAAGGAAAATCAGTTGGATTCAAACGCAACTCTACATCTTTATCTTTATCTTGAAGAAGTTGCTTGGCAGTTAAAATCAATTCAAACGAAATCCACATTCTTATCTTAATCTTCATCTTCTCCCCACCCATTTACAGTTTACAAACTCGGCCAATAGTAGATAAGCACACATAGTGAAGGACACGGATATAAACTTGCGATAGGAACAAGGATCGATATATGATTTAAATGTCCCGCTAAGCTTGCTGGGCGGAGCAAGCAAATCCTTGAAGAGTGAGGACGCGAGAAATTTCCTTATGAATATCCATAAAGGGTGAGAAGAAGATAAAGATAAAGAGTTGCGTTTGAATCCAACTGATAATGTATTAAAAATGAATTAGTAGTCATCGTTTTGAAAACCCGCCAAAATGACTAACAAGTCACATGATGAATTACCTCATCACTGTTACTATAGCAACCTTTATATTTACTAATTCAAAACAATCATATTGTCCCATGATGGTAATCGTCGATATATTCAGTAAAAATATTGAAATAACTTATAAAAGTCCATTAATATCAAAAGCAACAATATTAGTGCTATTTTTTGGACTTTTCACTGTAATCCTACCATTTATTCTAGCTTATAAAAGCAAAGGTAAACTTCTAATTAATTTAACCCATTTTTATCAATTACCTAATCAATTTTAAGGTTTCTGGTTAAAAAGAGATGTATTCCATGAACAACCCAATGTAAAATTCAAAGGACAATACTTATTCATAGCAACTACGAATGATCTAAATCAACCAATTGCTTGTAGTTCTTTATCGTCTTATCACGAAAAATTTGAACCATTTGATAATTGTGCCACAATTAAAGTGAATTATTTAATTAAAAAAAAACAATTTTTTATTTACAAAAATGTTGATTTTAGGCTAGAGAGATTGATTATAATTTTGATAAAAAAATCGACGAATTACAATTACAATTAATTGTAAATCTTCCAGAAACAATCCATATTACATCATTTACAATTATTATTCCAGTAGATTATCAACTAAAAGTAACAGAATTTATAATAATTGTGGGAAATTTTACTAAAAACACCCCAATTTCTTTTTAGAAAGAATGCCAATTTCGAATGCAATCATTGATAATTTATCAACAATTTCTACCAATAATCTTATCAGAATATTCAATAATTAGTGACTTAAGTGTACGACAAACAGAAAGTCTCTACTGTAAATGGGAAATTGATGCTATCTATAATTATTCAATCGATGAAAATGATTTGAAAACTTATCAAATTGGGAATATTATTGATGCAAACTCGAAACGGAATAGTAAACGATTTTGTGGATAATTTTGAAAATAATTTATTGATTTGTTCTTTTCCAGTATCTACAGTTTTAGCAAATATTTTTACAAACTTCCTAATTGGAAATGACGAAAATTTCACAATAAACATAAAAATTCGTATTCCAGAACAACATATTTACTATAAACCAGGATTTTGGCAAATGATCAAATGGGCCTGGATCCAATACTTTTCAATATTCCTATTAATCTCGTATTTTATAAACAAATTGAAATTGTATTTATTTAATCGTAGATTTGTACTGTTTTATGTGGACGATCCAGTAAAAAAGAAACAATAAAGTGTTTTTTTTAGTTAAAATTTAACGGTGGTTTTAAAATGTAACATCCAGTTGTGTTCTATCCGTTGTGCCAATATTGAATCGATCACGATTATCTTCTAGAATAATTGTATTCCGTAATAAATCATCAGCTTCCACGAACAAATATCGATACTCGTACTGGCCAGAATCATTCTACAAAGAAAAATCCATGTTTAATCATTAGTTTTTATGGGGAAATCAAACAATAACTAACTTGTATCATCTCTAGATTTACAGTTCCTTTATGAAAGGCACCTTGTAAGTAAAATTTCATTCTTATACATTGTTTACCATCACGTTGAAACACGACATGTTGTACATGCTGTCGTCGACCACGTCTCGTTTCCATACCAAATGCTTTTATCGGTAGACCTAATTTATCCTGTACTCTAGTATCATTTTTACATATTTGTACAGTTTTCGAATAGACATTATTCGGACTAGTACTTGAAAATAATTCATTAAAAACAGCATAAAACAAAGTGCCAGTTACACCGACACCTAGTAATATTACACCTAAATATGAAGCGGTTTTTGTGGTTTCTTTGACTTTTTCACCTAATGGCTTAACATTTGTATCAATTTCGTGAGTATTTTGTGTTTTTGTTAAACTACCCTCTCGACCAGTTCGCCAACGTTTCAAATTATTCATTACTAGGAGCTCTTTATAGAGAAATCGATGATTTCTTGATAATTGCGGCAAAATTCTCACTACAATCATTATTTTTGACAGTCAGGTCAGGTCTATTTATTACAAATTTTTGAGTTTTTTTTCTCCACGAAAATCTAACCAAAACTCATGACGTTTAACATAACCTAACTTTCGAGTGTCTAACGTTACAATCATCAACCCCTAGATTATTGTTCGAAAATTATCAATAGATTATAAATATTATTATTGATAATACATAGAATTGTGCCAATATTTATCAAATTTAGCAATATTGAAATAATTATTAGATCGAATTTAGTATTATTGGTGATTCTGTGCGCCGGCGCGTAACTTTAACCACTTCATTCATTATTATCATTATTATTATTATAACCTGACATTTGTCTGTGAATTGGTTGACAGTCGATTGATAAAAAGTGATTACAGAGAAACAGGGGGAAGAAATGTAAATTTTTAAAATAATTCACGTTTGATATACCATTTGAAATTGATAAAAAGACAGTACAATTAATAATAAGCAATGGATTGGGTAATTTCGGATGAATTATCATTGACTGTTGGTACATTAGTTGGATGGGTTAGTGCTGGTGCTATGATCTTAGGGGGTGTCATCCCTTATATACCACAATATAGACAAATTAAAAGGACACAAGATGCTGAAGGTTTCTCATTGTTAGTTTGTTTAGCTTTATTAATAGCAAATACATTACGTATCATGTTTTGGTAAGTTTTTTTTTTTTTAACAATTACCCCGATTTCTAATAGGAAAACCTACCCCCCCGTTTGATTTTTTCAGGTTTGGTAAACATTTTGAATATCCACTACTTATACAAAGTATTATTATGAATTTAACAATGTTTATAATGGTACATCTATGTGTACGTGTTAGAAATAGAAATCAATTATTACAAGCTAGACAAAGAATATTTACAGGTATAGATTTTGGCACAGGTAGTGATTTATTTTTAGATAATCTAATCAATAATTCCTATATAAAACTTGATATTAGGTAATTAGGTTTTAAAATGCCAGATTTTTCCTTTCTCCACTATCGTTTCTTTTAAAATAATTATTGATTTATTGATTTGGTTTTGATTTGTGTGAACTAATTATTTGAATTTTTATTTATTTTTTTTTTTCTTTAACAGCTAAACCCAGCGAAGTCGTCAGATTGCTAAAATATAAGCCTCCTCGCTCTTCTCACAATATTTGTGGTAATTTGCTTGCACGCCTTTGCTTTAACAACAACCCATTTTCGTTTTTACTAACAAAGTCTATTAGTTTTTAGATAATTTAATTATTTAAACTTTCTTATCACAAGGTCATTAACAATTCTAGCTAATAATAGTAATTATATCTTTTGAATTTTGATTAGGATTTGTCTATATCTACTATTGTGTTTGGACTTTTGATTTCCGCCTATCTAAAGCCTATTACTCGGTGGTTGGTCTCAATTATTGCCATTTTTTGTTCAGTATTTTAAAATTTCAAATGATAGGCTTTAGACTTTAAACATCCAGTGTCGGATCTACTATGAAACTAACAGAGTTCGAGTTTCAGGACCTCCTGAAACTTGAGCTTCATAATAACTGTAAATCCGTCACTGTAAAGATCAAAGCATGATTTTTTTCATTGCTAAAAATTGGATTTGTTACAAAAAAAATGTTTGTCTTTTCTTCTGCTTCCAGATTTCGATATGAAATACTTTTGGAATTGGAATGATTTCCAATCATATATAGACTGCATGTTAGTATTCACCATAATAACATCATTATTAATGTATTTATTCATAGATAAAATTGTATTTGTTGAAATTGTTGGATTCTTAGCTGTATTTACTGAAGCAATGTTAGGTACACCACAGTTGATAAAAAATTTTCGAAACAAGTCAACAGAAGGTATGAGGTGAGTAAGAATCTCTTTAAAATATATCGTGTGATCCAAAAAAACGTCACCCCAATCGTTAGTTGGTAGCAATGCGACCTTCGAACTGACAGTTTGTTGACAAGTGACAGATGTAGAAAGAGAGAACGAGTATTATTGAAGCAGTTGATTGGTTGGTTTGTATTTCTGTCTTGTTCTACATACGTGATTTGCCAGCAAACTGTCATTTCTGACCTATCAGAAATTTTTCTATCGATTATGCCCACCCCTACAAGAGTGCCCATGAAGTCTCACGTCTTTACGTTGTGCACCATTCAAGTAACCACTCAAAAATTGAGCTTCGAGGCTTCAAATGCCTTAGCCCGCCTCTGGTATACATTGTATTTAGTTTGAGAATGGGTATTGGTCAAATGATAAGAGATAAGAAACTATTTATCCAAACTGAATTGTTATTTCTTGAGATTTGATTGAAAATCTTTACGATCCCTATTTAGCAGAGTTATCTAAATAAACCAATTTTTTGTGCACTGTCTGTCATTGAACTTTGACTCAATATTTAAATAGTTTCCTTTGTTCATAATGATTCTAATAATATTAATACAAAATAATCCTTCAAGGATATCAAATGCAAAACACTATATTCTGAAATTCTTTATTTTTCGATCACACAACGTCCAATTAATCGGTAGGATTCAAACCAAAGTTATCGTCATTGTCAACTAGTTGAACAGTATTCTGTCAGCAAGTCTTCGTTGACGATCGTCTCCCCACCAATTGATAGTTGAACAACTCAACCAATAATCGATAAGTATACTTTTGATTTGAATCTCCCGCTTAGAGTTGTATGGGCGGGGCAAAACAAGTCGACGATGACAATGACGATAACTTTGATTTGAATCCCATCAAATATGTGTTATATGTGTTAATTCTATTGTTTCTAGTTTGACAATGGTTGTAATGTGGACATGTGGTGATATATTTAAAACATTATATTTCTTATTCCGTTCAGCACCCATTCAATTTTGGGTATGTGGTTCAATACAAGTCGGTGTTGATATATTAATATTATTACAAGTCTATCTATATCGGAATAATAGTGAACCACAACGTATCCGACCACATAGGATAGATTGAGTAGTTATTATGTGGAGCCATAATGATAATACTATCAACAAGAAAAGATCAATAGAAATTGAAATGAATCAAAATCATGATAATATGGTTGATGATAATAATAGTAAAGTTGATAATATTACTGTTGGCTGTAATAATAGTGATAATAGTACAACATTGGTAGCAACAACAACAACCACAACAACTACTACGGATACAGTAAAAACAGTAAATGAATGTTATAATAATAAAATACAAATAATTAATGTTGATATCCATAATATTAATGATAATAATATTATCATTAATGGTGGTACGATTAATAATATTAATGATGATAATAATAGTGATTTTAATAAACGAGCTTTGGATTTTGCATCATGTAAAAAACACAAACGTAAAGTTAGTATGTTGATCCATAGGCATACTTTATGACGATTGCTTATTTAGAGAAAATTGTGCTTTAAGTAAAAAAGAAAAGCCATATCATTCATTGATTTACAGTAATTTCCTTCTTACAAATCTAAAAAGAAAAAAGAAAATTGTAAAAGAAAAACAAGTACCTTAAAATCCTATCTATCGTATATAAATACAAAAATTCGCTGTATTTTTCTCGTAATAAAAAAGCTTAGAAATTTTAGAAGTGGACAAGGTGCTGTGATGCCGATATAAATTCTAGATTCAGTAATAATCGTAATTGATTTTAGTGTTTAGAGCTTCCTTTACAGGGCCGACTTCAAGCCTCTTTGGCACTGCTGTGCAGGCACTTTTCTATCGTCCTGTACACACGCTCAACTCGGTTATAACGACATTCAAGTGGTTGTTGTAATAATCGACTTGTCGGTACCTACATGAGGTGCCGTTATAACCGAGTATAGGAATAGATTTGCTTACAATTAGTAGGCTTAGTGCTTCGAGCCGGCCCTGTTCGTTTACTAATTTAAATTAATTTACTGTGATTATAATAATAATTCCACTAGTCGTACAATTAGTTTATTATTAAACTAAATTATGAACAATAATTTTTATACGTATAATCAACGTTGTTTTATCTAATATTTTGAACTAAATGTATCGATCAATTGGCAAAGTCAATTGTTGAGCTTTAGTTTAATGTTAGAATTTCGTAAATACAGTAGAACCCTGCTAATCCTTTAGGTGCCGTTACCGAGGACGGATTAACGAATGTTGGGTAATAAATGGTTTTTGTCCGGGTCGAGAATTTCACCCAGGGCCACCGGCAGTCCTTTTGTATAGTGGAGCTAATTTAACTTGGCCCTTTGACTCAAGAATAAAGTAATGAGACACGGATAAGTATGTGTCATGTATTGCTTTAGTCGGAGGGTGCGAGTCAAATTAGCAGCACTATAATCTGAAAGGGAAATTAGTTTTTAGCCGGTTCCTGCCCTGGTCTTTGGTATGACGGATTAGCGGGGTTTTACTGTAATTTGTTTTACAGTCAGACCACAGTATTTCCGTTAACGGTGTAATATTGTGATTGTACGTAATCTACAATTGTTGATAGAGTTATGCCAAATTTATGTCTTCATTTCTGTTATAATAATAATGATTTTATTATAACAAAAAAAAAGAAACGTAATTTTTGATACCTTGTATTAGAGAAAATTAATAAATTGATTATATCAGAGTTTTTCCGGGAATTTTTTTTTCATTTCCTCTAATTTCCCTCCACATCTTCACCTGTAATTTCTCCCCTGAATTCGTCCTTAAGGTATCCTTTATTCATCAAATAATTTCGAATATTTTCAATAATGTCCTGAGGGAATTTTCCTGGATTTTCTTGCATATATCGATAAACACTCCGATCAACACCGATAATTTTAAAACGTACATCAAACACATCAATTATAGCATCAATATAGAAATCTGTCGGTGTATAATAATCAGGATTTAAAGGATTTGATCCTGGTTTAATTAATCGTCGACTCGATAAATATTTCCCACCTTGTATACCGGAATTTTTGATTTGCGGTTCAATAATTTTACACGTGCCATTATCTAATGCATAAATTAATAAAAATCGTCGTATCCTATCTTCAGGATGTACACTATCCATTATCATTTCGTAAATTAATTGTTTATTGGCATTTAGAATTTGTTGAATCACATCTTTTTTAGGTGGTTTTAATTGAAATGATTTGGTATTTTGTAGGGAATCCTCTAAACTACCAATACCATCATGTGGTGGTATCTGATGGTATATGGGTGGTTTTGGTGGTTCTTCAATATCAATGGGTGATTTTTGGTCAATATAAAGAACGCTTTTATAATAATCTCTTGTAAATGTATCACAATCATAGAGAAACATTTTTCTACCTAAAATAAAAACCGTTTCACCTACAAGAAAGTCTTCGGGTTGATAATAGTCGGTGGTTTCCAGAGTTTCAAGAATATTCGACGGAATAACTGTAGGACGATCGAAATAATTCTGAAAATTATTAAATTTTAAAGGAATTTATAGTGTGCGATCTACAAAATTTCTAGGCAACGTATGTCCTTGCGTACGTATTGGTTCAGATACTTTTAGTAAAAAAGTGGTAAAGTCTAGACATACGTTCCTTACGTCTTTTGAAGTCTAAAAGTTTTGTAGATCACTCGGTATTAGATTGAAAAAATACTTTTGGTAGTTTCATTCGTTTTAGGATTTGTGCACAAGAGTCACGTCCACCCCTTTTATCGAAAATTTCCCGAACAGCTACAGTATTATCCGATAAAAAATAGAAAATTTCACATTTCCGTCTATCGCCAAACTCTGAATCTCGATCATCCCATAAGGCATAAAATCTAAAATTACCCATTTAAAAACTGTGTTTTAATCAAAACTTGTTTAATGATTATAATACTTTAAGATTCTGCCATCATTTTTGGGAACTCTGGTAGATTTATCAATAATCTGTGGTGTTTTTATTGAATGGAATTGTTCGCCAAATTTTCGATTCTGTGTATAAGGATCAATTTGTAATTGTTCTGATTCGGGCATAATGAAACCTTGACTAGCCATAAATTCTCGTGTAAAACCATCACAATCAACCAGATGATAAACAATTCCATTAATACATAGATCTTTACCAATTCCTAAATCTTTCCAGTGCCAATAGTCATCAGGTCCTTTCGGAATTCTGGCTCGTTTTACTAATTTTCCTTGAACAAAGCCACTATTCTGTTTTGATTGTAAAAAACAATTAGACCTTCTAGTGATTAGTACCAATAAAGTACTTACCGAAGTTTTTGGTTCTATGATAGCTAAAGTATCATCTTCCAGAAAATAGATAATATTAACATAACGCACCCTGTAATCCTCCTCCCATGGTGATTCAATTACAGATCGTTTAAAAAACGCTTTGAATGTTAAACATTTCTTATCAAAAATCTCAAAATGTTTTTCGAAGGCCTCCAATAGTGATAATATGTTGCCTTTTTGGTGTTTGTGGAGCAGCTTTACATTGTTTGTCTCAATACAATGATTGTTTTCCGATAGATGTTGGAAGATTTCCGACGATGGCATCTTCTTGTGCTCCGCAAATCTTTTGTGAAGTGGTCTACCCGTTTCTCCAATATATGTAGCACTACAATCGCTACATTCAATCATGTATACACCCTTTTCATTCATTATATTTCTGTCTTGTTTGGGTTTTAACATCATCGATAAATTATTACTGTTGCTAAACGCTGGTCTTAAATTGTATTCTTTAAGTAATTTGTTTATGTTACCTATATAATTGTTTTAGGTGAAAGGTCTGTATTCAATCATCTCCGATTTATCTTCTGGGTACAACGGATCTTTTTTCATTTCATGTTTGTTGAATATTTTACAGATAGTCTTTTTCGGGAAATTATTCATTTCCCCCAGTTGGAATATGATTTTCTCCTCTTTTTCAAACTCTTCTTCTAATTTAATAACATATGTGCTTTCGATAATAGGTTCTATTCCACGAATAATGGCTTACCAATGGGAATGCCAACATCGGGGTTTATAGCGAACTTTTTTCTGGACTATGTTGAAAGCAATCTAATCGCCAATCAAAGCAACCCTCATAAGACGAAAATAAAATTCTGGTGTCGATATATCAAAAACATTTATGTAAAAAAGGACCCGAGCAAGCCGGTGCGGGACCTCTTGAATTAACCAGCCACAAAAAGGAGTGAGATCAAAAAGAACGCCGAGCCTAACTTGGTACAATACAAAAGATTTGCGGAGCAATAGAGGTAGATATAGCAAATGATTATAATGTAACTTGATTCATATTAGTGATTATGTATAGTTTTTACAGAATAGAATTATATAAGTATATTGGTTAAGTTAAAGAAACTGATTGGAATGAGTAACTAATTAATACAAATTAATAGGTTTGTGAAGTTGATAATTTAGAAGTTTGACAATGCTCCCAGGTTGTTGTACTGTAGACTGTAAGTAAAATACGATGATGTAAGGTTTGATTGTTGATAATGTATTGATTTGTAGAATCAGGCTGATGATGGGCTGGTCCCGAAACCGGTCCCTGTGTTTTTAACAAAATAAAATTACAAGGAAGAATCACTTTAAATCACTAATCAATAATAATACACCTTGGGCTGGTGTCATAATGAAATTTAAAGTGACGTTAACGTTTAAAGTCACTTTTAAAATCATTTTGGTTGTCATAATGGAACGTTAGCAGTTAATTGGCTCGTTAAGTTAAAGCCAGGCGGAGGTCGCTTTAGCGCGCCGTTAAAACTTTATACATGGCGCGTAATGTAGTCTCTCACTGCTTCGGCATAGATAGAAGGACTCAAATGAAGAAGTATCCAGAAAGGATGATAATAAGCAGAATAAGGAAAAAGACAGGTAGTGTTAGACGTCGTAATAAGTCTGGCAATAGTTCACCCCAGCTAACCAACCAGCTGTTAATTTACCATGAACTGACAAGTCTGGGAATGGTTCACCCCAACTAACCAACCTGCTGATAATTTACCATAAAATAATAAAAACTGTCTAAACCAAAAGATATTTGTCTAAGAAAATCAGATTGAATAGAACTGTTGAGGAAAGCGGTTGTTTTAATTTCAATCACCCCAATCATCCCTAATATATCAGAAGTGGGATATAAAACCTCCTCAAAATTGCGAAAATGAGTGAAATATACGCTACGAGTGATAGTAGTGATAGTGACTGTGGGCGTTATGTGAGTTTACGGAAGAAACGCCGTGTGAAGGAGGGTGCTAGTGATAGTGCTACGATTGACCAATTAGTGGCGGAAAAGGTGCGTGAGTTTTTACGCAATCAACCTGAAGTGCAAGTGCCAACCGCACCTGAGCGAAAATACACCGCTAAAGCCGAATTAATCCCTCTGTTTGACCCGGAAGATGCAGATTTAACAACCTTCCAGTAGGTGCATAAAATTGAACAGATTGGAGCAATAAATCATTGGGATGATGACACCAAAGCGTATTGTATGCAGTTTCGCTTGGCAGGATTAGCGAAAGTGTGGTACAACGGCCTAACTAATTACGATTTGACCTGGGACGAGTGGAAACAAGCATTGTATCTCGCCTTTCCGGCACATGAAGACTTCGTCGATATCCTTAAACGTATGTTGAACAGACGCAAAACCAGGTCAGAAACTATGCTGCACTATTTTTATGAAAAAAATATGCTAGTAAAACGGTGCGAAATTAGTGGAGTTGCGGCCGTCTCCTGCATTGTAGAGGGATTGCCACTCGACATGCAAGGAACGGCAAAAGCGGGTAATTATCTCACCCCCGCCGATTTGTTCTACGGTTATCTTAGTAAAGTAGATACCGTTGACACCAGTTTCACAAAAAGAAACTATGAAATCAATGGGCAGCAGCTGAAATGTCATCTTTGTGGTAAATTGGTACATAAGAAGAGACACTGTCGCAGCAAGACTATGATAATAGGCGACATTCCACGAACGGACGCCCTCCAATGCAACATCTGCGGCAAGGGAGGTCACCTGGACGCTAATTGCCGGCCCAAAGTAAAAAAAAATTGTTCGAGATGTGGAAAAATGGGCCACGACGACCGTAGATGCTGGAGTACGCAAAGCAGGGCAACAACCTCCACTTTTGTCACACCGAGTCAATCCAAAGAGGGCAGGTGGACGAAAACACCAATTAAAAATGTCCAGATGTTACAAGGGCAAGTACCTCTATATCATATTGTAGTTAATATTGGCGGTATAGATTTCATTGGGTATCTTGACACGGGAAGCCAACTTACGGTAGCGCACAGTAGTGTTGCTCAGAAATTGAATGTATCATTAGACCCCAGTAATCTTATCATTCGTGGATTTGGGAATTCTTGTATTATTCCAGAGGGCCAAACGGACCTCGAAATCAAAATAAGGGGTATATCTAGTGTCACGTGTAATTTTTGTATCAGTCGAGCTGCCGAAGGTTGATGTTATTATAGGGCAACCTGTTATTAATAATGAAAAAATCAAATGGATAATCTCTGGTAATAAACTTGAATTACAACCGGTCTCAAAGAAAGAGTGCGAAACAAAAGCCAAAATACCCATAGAAATCTATGACCACGTTCAAATACCTGCTAACAGTGTGCAGCGGGTCTTAGTTAGTTTAGATTGTGTAGATAAATATGTGGTAATGAATGCCACATCGGGTTTTTGTAAAGGACACCAATTTTCAATATCAAGTTGCATTTTGAGCGGACCTGTTCAAGCCATAAATCTGATAAATTGGGGTCCCGAACCCCTGTGTTTAGAAAAAGGTTTTGTATTAACTAGAGGACAGAAAATTGAACTTCCTCAAGCAATCAATTTGTTAGATCAAAACAGTGATTCTACTATCCTATCCTTGGACCTTCAGAAGGTCAAATGTGGCAGTTTAGACAGTAAAGATCAGTCGGCATTAGCGACATTCACACACACGGTCCAACTTGTGGGTTTTGGATCGTCGGTCCAGAACGGCACGCTGGGCCGACAGATTGGACCGTACGCGCCTGGCGCGTGGTGCAAAAATATTCAGCACTCCAACCTCGCGCGCTGGAGCGTGGGTTTGGAGCGTACGGTCCAAAATTGACAGATTTTGGAGCGGCGCGTGGATTTCCAACGAGTTGGAAAGTCCAACACGCCACTCCACAGAGAGAACTGACCTTGGAACTGACGATCCAAAACCGAGAGGTTGGAGCGCCTGTGTAAATGCTTGCAGGGTGAGACTTGCAAGCCAGACGTGGGGGCCGAACACGCGGTCCATGCGTCTCTAAACTGCCGAGCATTTACACCAACACTCCTGGACCGCGTGTTTGGACCGGACGCTCCAAATCTGTCAGAAAAACTGTGTGTGTGAATGCCGCTATTATTTCACTTGTTAAAACAATACAAGGATTGTTTTGCGACTGGTAGTTTAGAACTGGGTGCAAATCAGTCGACCGAGCTTAAAATTAGCCTCACTTCAGAGAAACCTGTAGTACATCGACCGTACCGATTGCCTGAAGCCGAGAAAACAGTAGTTCGAAAACATATTGATGATCTGTTAGCCAGTAACATTATTCAGGAATCAAGTTCCAATTACGCTAGCCCGATAATATTAGTTAAGAAAAAAACGGGTGACTACCGCCTATGTGTTGACTATCGGAAATTAAACGCAATAACAATAAAAGATAAGTATCCCCTACCATATATTGACGATTTGTTATGCCGATTATATAAAAAGGAATATTATACCAACCTTGACATGAAACAAGGGTACTATCAGGTTCCCGTATCACCGGAATCAGTTCCCAAAACAGCTTTTGTGACTCCAGATGGCCATTACGAATTTTTAAAAACGCCGTTTGGACTCGCCAACGCCCCAGCAACTTTCCAGCGAATGCTTCATAATGTACTGGGAAAACTACGATTCACTAAAGTCATTGTTTATCTCGATGATATCCTAATTCCGTCCGATACGGTAGAGGAAGGATTAACAATTTTGAAGGAAGTCTTTGACTTATTCGCTGCAGCTAATTTGCGTTTAAACCTTGAAAAATGTTCTTTTTTTAATACAACTATAACCTTTTTGGGTTATGAAATTTCGGAGCAGGGAATACGTCCCGCGGATCAGAAAGTACAAGCGGTCCTCAAATTTCCAGAACCGACAAACGTACATGAAGTACGACAATTTTTAGGATTAAGCTCTTATTTTCGTAAGTTCATCAAAGATCATGCCAAAATTGTTTCCCCTCTTACTAAATTATTACGCAAAAATATTCAGTGGTTTTGGGACCGAGAACATACCGAAGCAGTTGATAAAATTAAAACTATTTTAAGTACGAAACCACTTCTCAAAATTTATGATCCAGCGGCCCGAACGGAATTACATACGGACGCCTGTGGAAAGGGAATTGCAGGTATTTTGCTACAATGGGAAGAACAGGCTTTAAAACCTGTATCCTATTTCAGTCGCGGTACGTCCAAAGACGAAAGTTTATATCACTCTTATGACCTGGAAACATTAGCCGTAGTAGAGTCTATTAAACGATTCCGGGTGTATTTGTTGGGCATTCATTTTAAAATTATAACTGACTGTAGTGCTGTCCGTAATACATTTGAGAAAAAAGACTTAGTACCACGAGTGGCACGTTGGTGGTTAAGCATTCAAGAGTACGACTTCGAAACCGAACATCGTTCAAGTAATTATATGAAACATGTTGACGCTCTTAGCCGAAACCCCATACCGAATCTTTTAATTTTAGACGTTCAAGACTGGCTTTTAGCTTTACAAGAACAAGATGATGAACTGCGACTGATAAAATGTAAATTAACTGAGAAAAGCGATCGAGAGATTTTAAACTCATATCAATTGAAAGACGGCAAACTGTATCGGAAAACACTTGACGGAAAACTGAAACTTGTCGTTCCTAAATCGGCACGCTTTAATCTGCTACGGAAATATCATGATGATATCGGCCACGTTGGGTTACGACGCTGTGAGACAATAATCAAGGAAAAGTTTTGGTTCACAAACATGACCCGATTTATAAAAAAATATGTCACGGCTTGTCTCGATTGTCGTTACAAACGCGGTAATTATGGAAAGAATGAAGGTTTCCTTTTCCCTATCGATAAACCTGTTGAACCGCTCCACACTTGGCATGTAGATCATCTGGATCTGGATCTGGATTCATAAGAAGGGTGGAGCCATATGCTCCTCCGCACTCAGGGATCAACATGCCCATTGTACATCCTCCTAGGGTCGTCAGCACCCAGCTCCTCCAAGCCAGCCCACATTCTGCATGTATTGCAGGAGCGTGCTTAGAGGGGCGCCGGCGACCTCGGCCATGCTAGGCCAGTTCTCCCCCAGCATGGATCCACGGAGTTGGTCGAGCCTGGGGTAGTGGCAGAGCACGTGCTCCACAGTTTCGTCCTCTTCTTCGCATCCTCGACAGGTTGGGCTGTCTTCTAGCCCCATCCTGTGAAGGTGTTTTCTTAGTCCACAGTGTCCAGTGAGTGTTGCGATAGTATTTGCAAACTCTCCCTGGACAGTTGTAGGCAGTATTTTGCGGTCTGTTCGGACGGCACTGGTATTGCCAGCTTCGAGAGCACGGAACCCGAGGTCTCTTGCCATCGAGTCGCATGAGAGCTAGAGCTGGTTTAGATCATGTAGGGCCGTTCTGTAAAGGTCATCGAGGTAATTCGTACATCTTAGTAGTAGTCGATTCTTTTTCAAAATTTATTTTTGCTCGTCCGACAAAAACAGTAAATGCTCAGGAAACTAACGATCAGTTACAGGATCTTTTCAGTTTATTTGGTACACCTCAAGTCAAACATATTTTAACGGCAGTAGCTTCGCCTAGATCCAACGGTCAGGTAGAACGTTACAATCGTACCTTATTAGAGGGTTTAAATACTAGCATTGAGAATGAATCGGATTGGCAGCGAGTGTTACCTAACGTAGTGTGGGGCATGAACAACACAGTAAATGCCAGTACAGGTTTTACACCTTACCTCCTGGGGGTCTATTCTCGAGATCGAGAGAAGTGAACGTTTACATCGCATGAAATTTTGTAAAAGTAGGAGGAGTGACCATTGTTCTCTTTTGTTGTGAGGGCGTAATGCATATTCGAAAAATGTCCCTACTCTTTAAAATTTGCCAAAATCGAGAGGACTTTGTTCAGTTGGTCTTTATCAAGTGGAACAGCAAACCGGCACAGATCTTGGTCATAAAAGAACTTATGGTGGCTGTAAAACACTATAGTAATCGTTATGTAAACATCTAAAAGCTTGAAATTCACCGAAAAGAGACATTTAGGTAGTTTCTATCTCTAGGTTGTTATAAAATCGTCTTAAGACCCTTCTACCTGAAATTAAATAACAAAAGGGTAATTCTGTTTAACTACTTGGAATGTAAGAATTTTTGGGTTTTTCCCAAACTTTTAGAAATTCTCCGAAAAGAAACAAATTCAAGGGTGGTTTTAGAGAATATAGCCCCGCCTCTGACCTTCGTTGATAGGATTTTTAAACCCCTTCTCTTTGGATGTTAAGAAAAAATTGCATTTGCCCCTCCCTCTCTCTCACGATATGGTTGTCCTCTCGATTCGAGAATAGACCCCCTGGGGGATGTTTGGTTATGATTCAACCCGACATGCACAATTAGGTGATCGCGAGTTTAGTACCAACCGAGATACGATCAAAACGATAGCCAAACAGAGAATGGACGCTCAGAAAGAACAAATGAAAAAGCGGTTTGATGCAAAACGAAAACCGAGTCATGTATATACACGAGGCGAGCTAGTACTATGGGCTGGCGCAAATAAGAACGCAAAGGAAGTTAGTCGGAAAATCGGTTATCATAAATTCGGGGGGCCTTATAAAATTAACAGAGTCCTGGGAAACGATCGGTACGAGATAGTGGCCCTCAAGGGCAGCAAAGGGTATAAAAGGTTTAAAGCAGTTGTTGCGGTCGATACGCTCAGACCGTGGACAGGAGGGATAGTAGAAGAAACTGAAAGTGATACAGATGTAAATAGTACAGATGAATTAATTGATTTGTTAGAAGGATAGGCTGTATAATCATTGATATCGAAAATAAACTGATTTATAGAAACCAATGTCAATAACATTACAAAAAAAAGAAGGAAAAGTTGTGGTGAGTATGGTAACCAAGGTCATACTGAGAAAATTAGTGTGGTAACTAAGATCACACTAAAACAAATGAGTGTGGTAACCTAGAGCACACAGAAAAAAAAACAAACCAAAAAAAAGAGAGATGAATAAATAAGAATACGAATAATGGTGTGGTAACAAAGAACACATGAATCTGAAGTTAAAGGAGATGTGGTATCAATGAACACATAAACAGGAAGTGATGTGGTAACTAAGGACACATCCCCGTATATTAACATAAAGTATTGTTAATCTGCGAATGTGGTAACATGACACATCTTGTCTTGTATACGTGATACTAGAGGTCAACAAAGGCCACAGTAAAAAAAAACAAACAAAAAAAGATAAATAAATAACTAAAAGTAGAATGATCGCACCCAACTAATTTTTTTTTGATTGGATATTGGTTTGTCTTTTTCTATTGTTTCAGGAAATCCCAGGTTGTCAACCAGGGCTATTACACTGGTGAGGACACCAGCAAGGTCAGAAGGGCCGAATGTTAGACGTCGTAATAAGTCTGGCAATAGTTCACCCCAGCTAACCAACCAGCTGTTAATTTACCATGAACTGATAAGTCTGGGAATGGTTCACCCCAACTAACCAACCTGCTGATAATTTACCATAAATAAAGTGACCAGACGTACAGCATTCTGCTGTATTGTACAGCATTTCTAACTCATGTACAGCATCAAGGAA
>JAZBHA010000295.1:64596-85310 GCA_037464855.1 Iselma pallidipennis | reverse complement strand
TCCTTGATGCTGTACATGAGTTAGAAATGCTGTGCAATACAGCAGAATGCTGTACGTCTGGTCACTTTAAATATTAGCCACTTCGATTACGAAATATTGATTCTTCTGATCCTGTTAAACCGTGTTTTTTTGCAATGGAAACAAACAATTAACGGATACAACTTAGGTAAGAAAAGAAAAAAAATTGATGTATGAACAGATAAACAGATAAATAATTTACCCAGGTGAAGTATTAACAGAACGAAATAAAGTTTGTAAGTATAAATTACACATAAACTTTTCACCTTTATCATCATTAATTATATCTATAACATGTCAAATTAGTTTATGTCTCATCCTTTATATGAAATACGTAGGTTCTGACTATAAATATCATAGAAGGATTATCAGTGACAATGGAGTTACACCTTCCTAGGATGACGATCATTTTATAAATTTTATGTTAATTAAAGCAGAATCTAATGTGTGTTTTTCTATATAAATGTTTTGAAAAATTGAAAAAACCTTAGAGAAAATTGCAAGTTCAAAATTAAATGTATAATATTCACGTTCAGTATCCGTATCAGGATGTTTACCTTCAATATACAAAAATCATAATTATTATTACTTAGTTGTCAATGAAGATATGTCTCTTTACATTTAAATTGAATCGAATAAACAATAGCATACCAAGTGAAGGGTCACACCCAATAATCAGTGGGAGATGCCAAGGCAGACAACATAGGAAAAATTCCGTAAAATTTTTTGACTAATTCAACAAATCAACAGTTTATTAATTAAAAAAGAAGAATGGACAGTTCATTGTAATGCTTGATAATAACTGTTTAATTCTATACCACAAGAAATGATACAATCGTCTACTATATTGAATATCGATTATTAAGGTGTTAGATTTTTGCCAATTAGACATTTAATACTCTAATCATAATTAACATCAACTTTTACTATGATATAAGGTCTAATATTGAAAAAAAACTAATTATGTTCCAACCGATTATAATAGACTTACTAATTTAAATCAAATCTATTTCGAATGACGACAATGATTCAGTATTTTGAGTAAAATAGTGTATTAATTATTCAATATTAAGGTCGTTTTTGGACGACCTTCATAAATATTTTATCTATATGTGTATATAAAACCGTTATATCTTGCTGGAAGCTAAACAAAAATTGAAACAAATTCAAAGAACTAATCTGATAATGACATTATTCAAGAAAATTTCTTATTAGGAGTGGTGTATCTTTAGTAAATTTATTTCAAAAAAAAAAAACACGGTACCTATCTATCAGTTTCTATAAAATTTATTTTTCTTTGTTTTACAAAAATTATTACAGAAAAATTATGACCCAATTTCTATTTGGTTTTAATCAGAAACAGTCCATGACGATTACAAAATTTACTAAAATCATGATGGAATGTACATTACCTGTCTGTTCCATTTTTCAAAAACAAAATAATGCTTTACATTTTCCAAAAATTTTTGTTGAAAAAAAAAATGAATCGCTGATAAGGTGTGGTTGATACCATTCTCTCTACAATCCAATTAGGCGTGACTTATCAAAGCTTTAAGATTACAAGAATAATAAATCGTAAAGTTCATACAATATACCGAATCGTCACGTATTATTATTTCAATTCCTTGTAGTATCCATAGAGATATTTCTCAACTTTTGCTATATTCCTCTACTACTACTACTTTTTTTTCTTATTTTCACCTTGCTATTACACAAAAGATGTGGTTATCCAGTTATGTAAAAATATAAGAAATTGACGACAATAATTTTTTACCACACATTTTTATTATGTACCTACTTACATAGTTAGATAAACTGTACAAAAACTCTCTTATCCTCGATTATCCTGATCAAAAAGTCGAAAACTATATCCAAATAAAAGTGTGGTCTTGAGGAGCACAAGAGCAAAAGAAATGACATATGTTAGCAATTTCTAATACATGGATCGAAGCGGGGTAAGAAATACAATTCCACTTTTATCGTTTGCAAGATAACTCAGCTGCTAATCGGTGCAATTCAAACGCAAATCTTCATCTTCACCCCACCCATGGATTTTCGTTTGATTTGCGTTTAACTGGCAAAAATTCCTTAGAGATAAAGATAAGGATGAAGATTTGCGTTTGAATTGCTGCCGTGCCCCTCAAGACTACACTTTTATTTGGATATACCGGCATAGGTATAAGATATTCCAGCGAAATACCTACCATATTTTCGGATATAAAGTTGCAATAGATCCGGATACTGCATACGGAAGATCATGACATATTCAAGGATGGACCACAGAAACTGATTTAGTGATAATATTGGAAAACGACTAATAATCAACTAAATTATTCATTTCCTGTAGAATGAATAAATCTGTATATTATTTTAAATCGAAAGCTTAATTTATGAGTTTATAATTTATTACTACACAATTTTTTTTCAAAATAAAGTGATAATTGACTAATAAAAGCTTGTTGTGAACATTCCTGAAAGTATCTACTGACATAAAAAAACCTGTTATATGATAAAAGCTTGTCTATTGTAAATCATTGATAATTATCATATGAACAACATAAATCGATTGTCATAAAGGTCAAACATATCGATAACTTAATCGTAAATATGTATCGGAATTTAATTGTCTTTTAACAATCACGATTTTCAAAATGAAGATGAGTAGTGGTAGTGAACAAGGTGAAGAATCCGGTTAGTTCTTCATCTTATAGTTAGTATCATCTCAACCGTTACATGATTTAAACCGAATAAAAAATATTAACAAATCACAAGAGAAAAAGTAGTAAAAAAGTATATTATTTACAAATTTAGAAATTAATATCAAACATCAACTAGTTTTTTTTTGTTTCTAGATAGAAAAAACATAAATTTTTTTAATGGTAAGATTTAATATATATTGAAAAAAGTATGGTGCTAAATTTCATCCATATAGCCGAAATTTTTCAGCACCATTCAACCGGGTAATTGTGGTCATGATTTAGTAACAATCGAAAAGAATTTATCTTCTTTCATAAGGACACATTGTCGACATATTTGTGTCGATAGATTGTTTTCGTTGCAAATATTTTTTTTCACATTTCCCCTTATTTTTCAATGTGATCCAGATTTATATGTAGATTAACTAAAATTTGTTATATTATTACCAAATATTTGTCTGACCTTTTCGGGAAAAACAAATGTAAATGAGTTATATTGTCTTCTTTTTTCCCCCAAATCGAACAAAATATTCTCTGTTTTAAATGTTTCACCTCACAGCAAAACACATTAAAATTGTTATTTAAAATGTGTGAAATATTCATTTTATTACAGGCGTGGTCGAGTATAATAACAAAACAAACGAGATAGAAATTTAATTGCTTTATAATTGGTTTTTGTGAGATGATCGAGATCGATCAGTAAACCGGAAGAATTTTTATAAATAAGGGCCATGGTATTATTTCCTAAATAGGTCAATATCTTTCTTTTCAATTAGAATACGTATGAGGTAAATGGAAATAATTCTACAGAATGTTTTTAGATCGAAGTATTGCAAGGAAAAAAACCACATGCCTTTGTGTTTATTTCAATCCAACACGTTCCGGATATCTACCACTATTATACAGTAATATAGTTATCATATGAGCTTAGAACTTGAACTTAAAATTGAAAAATAATTATATTTTATGTATTTTTAGTCGCCATAAACTAGTTCTAGGTATGGCAATTATTACCTAATTAAATATTGTTGGACTTCAACTATTCCAATCGAGACTATTTATGCAAATGTTGGAATTTATTAATTCATGTAATATGTTCGTGTTATAGTAGAGGGATGATGATTTTTTTTGATTAAATTCACCTGAAATTTATTTACAATCAGAATTAGTAGAGCGTGAATACAAAAGTCTAAAACAATACCTTATTCAATTAGAAATACGAACGGCATGTGGTCGACTATTGAGAAAGAACACAGATACTATGTAATTCTTGAAAAAAATGCACGCATGAGCTGAAAAAATCACAATATTAATTTGATATATTATCTGTCATTAGTATCATAATGAAGAATTTTAAAAAGAAAATCTGATTTTTTTAAATAATGAGTATGTGAATCAATTAACATATAATCACATCTGTAAAGGATGCTTGAATATATTTCTGAAAAAATTCAGGTGAGGCCCATAAACGTTACTATTTTGGTAACATTAACCTTCTGTCTGTTTGTAGTAGGAAGATTTTCTTTCGTTCCATTACTACAGCTTTAGGGATCTTCTAGTGAAAGGGACCTTGCTCTTCAGTTGGGCTATTGTAAACTGACTATCGGGGGGATCTATATAATATGGTGTTGACTGGTCAATTGTCGCAGTCGTTCAACAGTCCTAGTGTACAGGAGGTTGAAATTACAATAAAATGAAGGTTCTGGTAAGTTATTACTATTAAATGTGTAACAAGAATAAAAATTATTATTGAATTAACTATAGACTTTGGTGTCCTGCATTCTGGCAGTAGCTTCAGCTACTTATGCTCCAGCATCTTACGCTATCTATCCACAACATATTCCAATCATTGGCCCAAATGGTGTACCAGTTGATACGCCTGAAGTTCAAGCAGCTCGATTTGAACATTTATCAGCTCACGCTAAAGCCCATGGTGTCTATCCGTTTGCTGTTCCATTTAGTCATCCATATGGCATTCGGGCTATAACTCACAATGGACTACCATTAGATACTCCCGAAGTAGCTGCTGCTAAAGCTCAACATTTTGCCGATTATGCTGCAGCTGCCCAACGGAACGGTGTTGCTGTAGCTCCTGTTATTCCACACGCTGCTGGTCTAGTTGATACTCCAGAAGTGCAATTAGCAAAAGCTCAACATTTCGCTGCCCATGCTGCTGCCCGATCTGGACTTCATCATTTACGTAAACGTCGCACTGCCGCCTACCCGTACCATGTTCCAGTAATCGGTCCAAACGGTGTTCCAGTTGAAACGCCTGAAGTTCAAGCTGCTAAAGCTCATCATTTTGCAGCATATGCTGAAGCTTCAGCACGTGCTGTAGGTGTACCACTTGGACCTGTATCTGCCTATAGTCATCATGCTCCTGTTATTTCTAATGGTGTACCTGTCGACACACCTGAAGTTCAAGCTGCTAAAGCTCACCATTTTGCAGCACATACACAAGCATTGGGTCATAGCGGACACTATTCACATTTAGCATATAATGCTCCATGGAGATTCACTCAGCCTGCTGTTATTGGGCCTAATGGACAACCAGTGGAAACTCCTGAAGTACAATTAGCAAAATCCGCCCATTTCGCCGCCCATGCTGCCGCGCGTGGGTACTACTAGATCATTACCTTTCTTTTAGTGATTTAATGTTTTAATTATTACAACACCATAAAATATTGTTAGCTCGGATGTTCTTTTATAAAATACTTCTGCTCTGATCTTTGGATTCTCGATGTGTTCAAGACAACTGCATATTTTTTTGTTAAAAAAGAGAATGTAAATAATTATTTTTATGATAAATCAACAATTTATCCAATTCTGTTTTTTCTTGTTCTTAAATTCACTCATCTTCAAGTTGCAATGTCGAAAATTTGCTTGCAAGCATGCCACTCGGTAACATTTTGCTTCTTGAGCAATACTATGTCTTTTCTAATTCTCTCTTTTAAACTACCTAGACCTGCATATAATACATAGACAAATACATACATATACAAAAAAATATATATCTAGTTCAATATATCAGGTCCTTGAAATGAAAAGTGATTTCTAATTTCACACTGGGTTAGATCACGGACAAGCACCAGAAAAGTTAATCGTGCGTAAATTCGTTGATAAAGAAAATATTCACACAGGCGTGCACTCACCTTAGTCCTTCCTATCTGAAAAGAAAAATGATCAGACTTTACTGATTTCATTTTCAATTACTCTCTCATGTGAAAACCACAGAAATTAGCACCATCTAAGATATACCGTTATCTAATTGTAAATGCCATAAAAAATGAAAGTATGTTTGGCTTTTTTCTGATAAACTTCTCCTACAGAGGAGTTAATGACACAAGTTATTACCAGTTGCGTTTATCGAAAGACGACTTCTAGGTGACGCGAATTATCACTATAGATAGGATAAATATACTAAAAGTTATCAGTTTTAATTATATCAATTAAATTTGAAAAAATAAAGAAATTGCATCTAGCGAAAATTTTGAAATCAATGCAATGATTTTGCTTACAATTGGATGAATGAAACAAGGTGGTCGCAAGGACAGAATTAAATTCAATTAAAAGTTTTGTTCTTCAACAATCCCTCTGAAAGCCAATTTTAAATAAATCGATTAGCCTATAAATTTGAATTAACACGTTAGATCTTTTTGTTGTTCTATTGTAGTCAATTTGTTTACAAGATCTACGTGTTAATCTGTAATGATAATTGACATTGTTGTGTAATTTTTTTTCTTAACTCGTCCTTGATGGACCATGAGAAGCTGTAAAAACAACTCATCAAAAATGCGTCTCAAAACCACTCCCAGGAAGTACAACACTGTTCAACATCTTTTTATTAAAAAGGAAAATAAAAGTCGCCTACATGTACCTATAGTAGAGTATAGTAGATACAGGTTTTAATTAAAATTGGGCATTGAAAACAGTAAAAAAGACAAAACAGTGAAACTGGATCATTTGAATTTTTTTTTGTAGTCGGAGACAAATTGAAACCTAGACCTTGAGACCAATGTCCGAGACGCTTTTAAGAGCTATTGCCGACAATGAACTTTTGATACAGATTTCGTACATAATCCTTTAAGTTTGTTTTGTGTATTTAAAATTCTGTTGGTGGTAAAAGGTGAGGAGAAGCGGGGCTACCTATATAAGCTCTTAAGGACATAGTTCCAATAGTTATTGCGAGTTCTGTGTAACAGTAGCGCAAGAACAATGAAAATCCTGGTAAGTTTTCATAAAACTTCTCGATGTATTTTTTTATTATACGTAACTGTATCTTAAAAATAATCTCTTCAGAATGACATTATTATAAATTATTGAATTCGATTTAAATTAACTTGATAAACCCATAAAATTCCACATTTCAATGTCAAGTGAAAAAGTGAAAGATAAAATTAAATCAAGAGCAAAAAGAGAAAAAATTTATTATTGCGATTTTATAGCACATATTATCAGTTATTAAAAAATTAATTACTCAGTTTGTTTTAATTCTAGGTGTTAATTGCCCTTATGGCATTTGGTCAATCAAACTCTCACGTGCTCCCCGTAGGCATAGCTCCATACTCCCAACCGATTTCAAGTCTCTACCACGCCCAAAGCAATCATGGACAATATGTTTATGGATATGTAACACCAACCATTTCAAAATCAGAAACAAAAACAGCTGATGGCACTACACAGGGCGGCTATTCGTATATAGATGCTGATGGAATCTTACAAACTGTTCAATATATTGCAGATCCTGTTCACGGTTTCCGGGTAGCTGCAACAAATCTACCAAAGGATTCACCAGATGTTGCCATAGCTAAAGCTAAACATCTCTCAACTTTTGCTGCTGTTCAAGCTGAACATGCTCAAATAGCTGCACAAAGATCACTTCATTTAACTAATCCAGCAGCTCTACCTCAACCTATTCAAGACTTACCTGAAGTAGCGAAAGCTAGAGCTCAACATTTATCAATACTTCAAGCAGCCTATAATAATCTTGGAGCTATTCCACAACCAGTTCAAGATTTGCCTGAAGTAGTAAAAGCTCGAGCTGAACATTTAGCTACTGTTGAAGCAACCAAAGCACGTGATGCTGCTATAAACTTAAGTCCAATTCCTGCTGAAATTTCAAAACCTATAATTCCCATTCAAACAACTCCATTAGTAGCAACTCGGTCACAAATTTCTTACACACCTGCTGTTTGGTATGATGCAATACCTACATCTCAATATCACTCACAAAATGGTCTAGGTCAATATTCTTACGGTTATGTTGGTCCATTAAGTTCAAAGAGTGAAACAAAAACTGCCGATGGAGTAACTAGTGGAGGATATTCTTACATAGATGCTAACGGAATTTTACAAACAGTTAATTACATTTCGGATCCTGTTAATGGTTTTAGAGTAGCTGCTACTAATTTACCTGTAGCTCCAAAAACTACATTGATTGCTCCCGCAGCACCTGCTGTTGTAGCAAAAACAGCCGAAAAAGTCCATTACTGAAACGAATGACTGCTTCATGTTTTAATTTGTAATTATAAGAATAAATTTTTATTTTGTTAAAATGAGTTTCTTGTTTTTTTTTATTGAAATTTTGAAATTAGGAGCATTTGTACTGAAACATTTATGTTTATATCACCTGATTACATTCATAAAATGTCTCTTTGGTAAATGTCAGACATCAAAGTTCACGATTGATGAAATAAAAACTCCCGTTTTCGATAAGGAGAGAGATGTTATCATCTAACCTTAGGGTCAAACCATTACAAAAGTTATAAAATGGCTAATTTTAAAATTTCGTCTCTCATAAAATTAAACGATGTTTTAAAGTGAACAACTATCCGGTGTTATTACCATATTCATAAACGATACGATACGTAAAAATGGCAAAACCTAAAATTTTACAACCAGAAAACTCACGTACAATTTTAGTACCAATTGAAAAAGGCAATGTACCTGATAAAATCCGGCAAATTTTCGCTGCTTTTCTAGGTAAAATAACAGAACAATAGAAATTTTTATATGTAAAGTAAATTCTTATTACTGTCTGATAATTCTTTCAGCAACACTAAGTGCTTTATCAATGGGAATGTGCTTATCATGGTCATCTCCAGCTATTCCTTTACTGCAAAATACAAACTCTCATCTAATGGTAACTGACACACAAGCATCCTGGATTGGGTCGCTCATCACACTTGGAGCTTGTTTCGGAGCAATACCTACAGGACTACTGGCTAATAAGTTTGGACGAAAATTGACATTGCAACTATGTGCTATACCGGTTATTTTACAATGGATTTACATTGCTTACAGGTGAATAGTTGAAACTTTTAATAGTTAACAGAACGAATTTTAAGAAAATTATATAAAATTTATAGTCAATGCGTTTATGGACTGTATGCAGCAAGATTTCTAGCAGGTGTAGCTTGTGGTGCGATAAGTGTCGCCGCTCCCATGTATGTTACAGAACTAGCTCATTCATCGATTAGAGGAACTTTGGGGACATTTTTTCAGGTTCAAATAACAATTGGACTTCTCCTAGAATACATTCTAGGTAAGTTTAAATAGATATACTTTAACCATTACTTTTGAATTTCTATTTAACTAAATTAATAGAAAACTACCATAAAATAGTTAGTTAATTCAAAAGATGGCGTTAGTTAATATCAAAGAGCTTTTAAAGAATTCTCAAGAGCTTTCTTTACAATCTCGTTAAATATTTGAATTATTAATTGGAGTTAGTGAAAGAAAAATCATTTATGTCTTTGTGGTGACAGCTTGAAAGATTGCCAACATTATAAATGTTTGTTTGTATGCAATATGGTAATGGGTGTTGTCAAGTAGCAAAATATGATATAATTTATTACAATTAAATTCCAACAGACACTAACTGTAATTAATAAATTTATATAAGAAATATATGGTAGATAATATAAATTTAACGAATTAGAACGAATGGAAAACTAATGAATCAAATAATGTTAGATTTAGGCATTTTCCAAAAAGTAAACACAAAATAAACGATATCTAAAAGTTCATTTATAACTAAAAGTTAAATTATAAATGTACTTTTAATTATGTTTAGTTAGGAAAGAGAGTAGACAGACAGACAAAAATCAAAAAGTTTTCTTATTAACGCACCACTTCATCATCATCGCCATCATCATATTTCTTTCAATGATAGACAGATATAATAAAAATTAACTTCCGATTACGTTTTTTCTTGTGCAAATTTTCCTGCAAGAATTTAAGGGTCGAAATTTCATTGAATTTTGTAAAGCTTTTAATGGTAAATTACAATAAATTCTCCATGTTCTCGCGGTATTTTACGTACGACTTTTGTACTTATATCACAAAAGCACGTAAGCTTTTAACTAAAAGTAAATGAATAATAAAAAAAAATACTAATTCCTGTCTGTCCTACTTTTTTTGTTGTACATTCTCTTGATGCTTGTCACGTCCATTGTGCTTTCAGGAGGGACAGTCGATGACTTCAAATTGTTGGCTCTAATTTCAGCCATTTTACCTGTTGTTTTTCTGGCAACATTTTCTTTCATGCCTGAAACACCAATCCATCTTCATACTAAAGTAAGTATTATCTTTCAAAATTTTCTGCTGATACATAAAATCATGAGTTTGCATTAAAACTTTTCAAAGGGACAAGTGAATGAAGCTAGAAAATCACTTCAATACTTCCGTGGTGATAATTACAATATTGCCGTTGAATTGACTAGAATGGCTGATGATACCAAAGAAACAAATGTCAATAGCGACAAAAACAATAGAGTCAAGCTATCAAACTTGATTGATGATAGGGCAGCTATCAAAGGTCTGATAATCTCTTTAGGTTTAATGATCTTCCAACAATTGAGCGGCATTAACGCTGTCCTGTTTTATACATCAGCTATATTCTCAGAAACTGGTAGCCGGATGTCGCCAGCAACATGTGCTATCCTCATTGGTACTGTACAGGTAAGCTTTTAAAAGTCCTAAATTATTCAGAAAAAAACATCCAGCTAGTATATCAACCGTTCTTCCCTTTTGCCTTGTAATAAGTAGAGTAAAAATTTAAAACAACATTTCCATTATCCTTTCAAAGCTTCCGAAATCATAAAATTATTTTCAATTATTTTACCATTAACCTTTACAATAGGTAACCCTTTTCGGCGAATTTAGGCTAAGGAGACAAATAAAATCTTTATTTATAAGTTTTTGCTTCAATAATTATAATTCATCAAAAAAAAATATAATAAAAAGATTTGATTTGCCTTTGCTTATTAGGAATAAAGACAACGTGAGTAAAGTTTAAATTGTGTTAAACAACTTGGATAAATTTTAAGGCTTGAACGAGCTGCTTCTCAATTTCTGTTAATTGAGAGAGATGTCTGTTTGTTATTAGTATTTCCTTTCATCCATACTTTATGAATTTCTTTTGACTGAAGAGCAACAGAGTAAATCAAAACTCTATTTATTTACTAAGTATAGTTAATCGTAAAGTATTCAATAGAATTTGAAGGGAAAGGGTCAAAGTTCAAACTAAATATCAAAGAATGAATGTAGCGCAAAGCCAAAAAGGATCAGATGTGTTTAACAACGAAACCAATTACGTTGTTGTTTTTGTTGACGAAAAACAGCCGCCAGCTTAGAGACTTCCTCTATACACAAATAAGATTTTCACTAGAAATAGTAGGAGAAGGATGGACAAAGAATAGATGTTGTATAGTATACATATACGAATCGTGGTAAATAGAGTTACCTCCCGTATTCTTCTGTTTGATTCTGTTTCCTTTATTTAAAATACAAACACCCTTCGAGATGTTTGTGTGACAAAACTACTGTATTGCTAAAGTATCTCTGGGCTATCTGAATGTTTAGATCAACAGCTTAAAATCCTTCAGACTAAACGATATCGTTTGCAAAGAGTGTCAGACACTGATCGATTATTCCTGTTTAGTTTGTTTATTTAGACAGAAAAAATGTGAAACAGTAACTGCGGGAAAAGAAACAACATTGCCACCTTAATGTAGTTTCCTGATTACATGTCAGTTATGTGTACTTAACATTGATTAGCTGAAATGTTACTCTAATTGATAAATGCAATATCTCGTCACTATTGTAGTCAATCTAGACCTCAATCTTATTTGATCTATTAAACTAACGTGTTTATTGTAAACAGTAGAATATCGTAAAGCAGTGGCACACACCTGTTGAATAATTGACGTGATTTTAATCGAAAATGGTGACATTTATAGCAAATAATAAAAATGTTCATTTTTTTTTTATCTAAATCAGATTTCATTCATATTCGTTGAATATTTTAGATTATAATCAATCTAGTCAATAGCTTATTCCGTTACTATGAAATTTTATGAAAAGCCAAGATACCTTTGTAAAGGCATTATGTGCATGGTTGAGTAAAACGTGTGCGACCAACCGCGTGTCAATAGTTGTAAGCTGGTTTTAGAAATGTGTATAGTCTTGTGCCTGATTTCTACAAAACTAGCTCAGTTTACATACAAGAAGTACAGGAGTTGCAAACTATTCATGCTTAACAGTAATGTTTTTATTCGGAAGCTTAACTTTTACCCTTTTTTCAGTTTTCAGTAAATTTACCTCGAGTCGTACATACATATATACCTATAGGTAATTGAAATTATATTGGATAAAATAGCAAAACATAACAAATAAGTAAAAATATAAAGTTCGCGTGGGCATGAAAGCTCTTGTTTCGAGCTACATTTATCTCTCTGTAAAATGCCTTGATGACTCCAGGGTAAGCTTATGCGTGTCTGTTACTCTATTCCCAATTTACAACGTGACATGAAAGAGAAAAATTGGTAGAGAAGCCAAACGAGACACTACTTTCTACAAATGAACTTTGTCCTTGCCCCTTCAATTCTTCAAGTCCATCAAAAAACACACCCACACACATACACACACATGCGAACAAAATAAACAATCAAAAATGAAACTGTTTCAGGTAGCTGCCACACTTATGTCAACAGTTTTAATAGATCGGGCCGGCCGGAAAATCCTCCTCTTCATTTCAGCATTCGTAATGTGTCTATGTTTGATTACACTTGGAATATATTTCCATATGAAACAAACCGAAGATTTATTATATTTGAGTTCGTTGCCAATAATTTGTTTGGCTACATTCGTTGTGGCATTTTCAATTGGATTAGGACCAATTCCTTGGATGATTATGGGTGAGATTTTGGTACCACAAGTGAAAGGGATTGCTAGTTCAATATCAGTAGCGTTCAATTGGAGTTTAGCATTTACCGTAACGAACCAATTCAATAATATGGTGGCCGGTTGTGGAATTGGTGTTACTTTTATTGTTTTCGGGGTGATATGTGGATTGGGGGCAACTTTTATTGCCACTTTAGTGCCGGAAACTAGAGGTAAACATATTGCTGAAGTACAGGAAATTTTAATGGGTATTAAACGAAAATGGACCACAGACAAATCTGACCCAACAACTACAGTTTAGGAAAACATTTCAAGTCATTCGAATTTCATTTATTTAATAATTTAATAATGTTATGTGTTTAGAAAAATAAATGCAATACCTGTTTGAAGATTGATCGAACATACGCTAGTATTAGAGCAGTTTGTCTATCTTGTAATTATTGATACGAAACTAGTTATCTATTGAATTGTGATTTAATTGTTATTTGATTGTTGATAAATATCAACTGTTTCGGGATATATTTTAAAATGATTTCAGTCACCGAAAATTTTCATTTCAACTCCAAATGCAATGTGATATTTGTTCTCGTTCAGATATACTTGACAGCATGTATATGTACAGTCATTTTTTTTTTATTTACATTGTTACATTCAGAATACAATTTTGCAACATTTCGCATAAACAAATATTGATTAACTTTTTCATTATACATATTTTTATAATACGTGTATATATTTATTTAATATACATATATGTATATATTATTTATGTACATTTATAGATGTTTTTTTCAAATTGTAAGGAGGGAAGGATATTAGGCGTAATTTTATTTATTTTATATGATATTTCTTATAAATAAGTTAACATTCAATTCAAACAAATTACTATAAACAAACATTAGACGTCTAAAAGATGTAACGAAATGTAACAAAGAATAAAAATAAAAATTACTACCCGTTTTGTGTTATCTAAACAGATGTAGACTTCTTTTCGCAGAAGACAAATTTTTCCTAATCTCATATAAAAGTTCCATATCATTAATCTAATCTCTACATCAACTAACATTTGGCTAATAAACACAGCCTTCATTATGGGATAATATTCATATAACTAAGTAGCAAAACGTAACCAATTTCCAATTATTCCATTGTAAGTAGTTAATACTGGAATTTGGGACACATTTGTACAGTATACGAATACTAAAACGATTTAAAATTAATGCGATATATACAATCATGATGTTGAATATCGGACGCTGAATAATCGAAACGATGGAAAGCTTATGAATTTTTATTTTGCTCACTGTCAGTTAACTCTTGTTATCAGTGGAAAAATTAATAAAATATATTCTCCATCTTTTATTCTCTTACAACTAGAAAGGGTGACCAGGTCTGAATAGACAGAATCTATTATCACAGAAATTCGTCTTTTATGTTTTATGATGATAGTAAAAACATCCATAAGCTTTTCATTTTAGAATTAAATATATAATTAATTAATGATTAAATAATTTGTTAAATAATCGAGAGAAATAGCTCTAGAAATGTATGTAGAAAGTATTATGCTATTTTTAATTGTCGGAACATGATGACAGCTTATATTTACCTTAATATTATAGAGTTAAGTCGTTAATCTTTCCCTCTCCGAAAATGAGTGAACAATTAAATTTTATAGTTAGTTAAATGCTACGTTGTTTTTCATTGAATTTAAACTAGAATTTCTACCAATACCGATTCAACAATGTGTTCTCTTTCACCTTTTCCTATTCTTTAAGGAATTTTAAATTTGGCCATCTATTGGCCTCCGTTGCTGTCAGCCATAAAAATATTTAGCCGCTTTAAAAACCGAGTCTTTATCCAGATACACTCTCGAGACGCTATCATCATGTTGGGGGCGTCGTTTTAGACTACGTCACCTTGAATCAGATGGATCACACCCCGGATCACTATCTTCACCCAACGAATTGCCATGTTCCTGTTGTTGGACATTATATGATGGTGAACGGAATTGTCTGCCTTGTAATTGAGAGCCATCAGACCCACGACGGGATGTAGCACCTTCACGTCGTTTACAGAAACACTTGCAAATAATTCGTTTGAAAGCGAATCGAAAGTCTTTCGAGAATAACGCGTAAATTAATGGATTTATAGCACTATTACAATAACCTAACCAAAACAATATCGAAAACACTAATGGATGGATACAATCAGGGCAGAAAGCTCGCACTACATACATAGTGAAAAATGGCAACCAACAAAAAATAAAACCACCAACTATGATGGCTAAAGTTTTGGCTGCTTTCGTTTCCATTCGAAAACGTTTCACCTGTAACAAGTCGGTAATTTTTGAAATCGATTGATTTTGCCTTTGGACCGGATGAAACATTTACATTTACCTGAGCTTTAATATTTCTTTTACCCATTCGTCTGGAGATTATTTTCGGTTTATGGATACCATCATCACACCCACTTGGACTTGGACTAGGTGCTCGTTCTCTATCACCGGCCACACTGTCACAACTACTTGATCTTCTCGACGAAGACTTCCGTCTTGAACTTAATCGGTGCACTCTTAAATGATTGTCCCGTCGATATAAACTAGTCGAAGTTGTTGAATCTTTACCATTTACCGAATAATGAACAGCATAACTGGCTTGACCTGCTGTTGGTGAAGTTGGAGTGACTGCTAATAAATGTGGTGAGGACGGATGTGATGATAAATTCTCATTTGATGGATAACTAACACTGATCTTGACACGTTCATGGCGGCCTTTTGTCGATGGACTAGGGCTAACACTTCCAGTTGTGGTTGTAGTACTATTACTGCCATTACTATGAGGTGAGCCATGATATCGTTTCCCAGATGAACCACGACCACGATGTATCCTTAACGTCAGTCGTTGTTCATCAAAACGATTGCCAAAGCCTCGAGAACCTAAAGAAGTTTCGTAATATAGTCGCAACTCTGATCGTAAATTTCAAAATAATTCTGCATACTTTATAGTAAATAAGAGTTTGAAATATTTCCTTGTAAGCTTTTAATCGTATGATTTATATTAACAAGCATCTGCAAAGAAAACCAACAATAACTGCAGGACACTAATTAAATAAATCTGTTGTTCTAAGTTTAAATACGTTGAATATGTATGTTGGTCATAATCTGAAAGATAAATCTTGAAATGGTTCTGGCAAATAAAATGACCTAAAAACCAGTCAATGAAAAGGACTTGGTATGTATTATTTACCAAACAGTGAACGCAGTGAAGCCAAGTAAAGTACGTTTTTGTGTTGAAGTTCTCTACTCGACGAACAGTAAAAGGCTCGCGTCTACAGAATCGAAAAGCTGATTGTCAAGGATCAATATCAACATAATTTTATTTTGATTAGAATCAGATGGTCTTTTTTTCCTGAATTGTTCGTCTAAATATAACGATTATACTATCTACGTATTTGAAGCACTAAAATAGAAATTGTTCACGTGATGTTGACAATTCAATCGGTTAATCAATAACATCATAGACGAGAAGAAATGAAATTTTCATAGAATCAATGCTTTGAATTATTAAATTTAATTTATTGCAAAAGATCAAACACATTTGCCAACTCTGATTAACGGATGTTGTATGAAACATTTCTATCTTAGTTCGATCACTTTGATCTATAGGTACAATTTTATTTTAAAATATTTAAAACATCGTCAACTATTTCCTGTTGTAAAATTAACAAATTAACAAGAAAAAAAAACCGATTCTCACGTAAATTTGCTAAAATAACAATCCGATTTGTCGGAACTGAGTTGGCTAGAACTGCCATAACGGCAAAAACTCTACCTATAAGTAGAATAGTAGGTATGAAGGAGGAAATACAACAAGGATAACAATCAACAAACACAAACACCACAAACCTTTGGTTGTTCTAAATCCTTGGTTAATTGCCCGGGTGGTTCTTATAGCAGCTCGGTAAATTCGCCAATAGAAGAACAACATAACAAACATTGGTATATAGAAAGAGCCTAAAGCTGAGTAGACGACATATCCTGCTTCGTTAGTCAGTTCACACTTCCAAGGGCATGGTGGGTCTTCGGGTACGGTTGTATTGTTTGTTAGATCATCTGGCGGCTAAAATGAATTTAACATGCGAAATTAGGTACATTAAGATAAACGGCCGAATTACAGAATATTTAAATTAATTCGTAGCAAGTATCAATTTTTATTTTACATATTCTAATTAGATAGAAAGAAATTATTAAAATTGCTACCACAATGCTAATGAAGATCCGCTGATTGCGTCACTAAATTTTGCTTTTTCATTGAATAAAGCTCCCCTTCATTAGTAGCTTTATGGAAATTCGTCAGTCAATCAATCAACCTGAATAAATTTATTCTTCCTATTGTTCTTTCAGATTGGAATAAAATAAAATAGAACTTTCTAAATAATACCGAGTTTTTTCTCTTAAAACAAAAAAACCAGTATAAAACAGAAATTTGTTTTGCATTGATTCAGACACTATTTAAAAACTGATAAATGTTATTCAAACTTGTAGAGGACAGGTCGTTATATTTGCACCACCTGATATATTCCATGTCAATGTGATGAACACGTTTCCCATGTCATACATTACAAGTACAAATGTTTCCTGTGAGATCGGATTCTGTATTGGCTAATGTAATGTATTCATGAAATGTTGCCTAGCATCTCGAGGAAAAATGTTTTAATAAAGAAATATAACACCATTACTAACCACGTTGTGATCGTGAATTAAGATTATGAAATAAAATGAATAATGGTTGATATTTTATATCTATGTCGACACAACCAAATAAAGTACCTACATAATAATACTTCTGGATTATGTTATGTTTATAAAAGTAGTTTGAGCTTCCCATCCGTGATTATTAAGAGTATATTTGATCAGACATATACGGTCGACTCCCGATTTCCCGCCATCCGACTTAGCGCCATCTTCGCCCTAACAAATATGGGCGCCGAATCGGGGGTTGACTGTATGTACAGGTTACACTGTTGTTATCTTGTTCAATTACTAATCGTTTCGTTAAATATGTCTAAACATCCTAAGTGATTTAAATAGAATATCGGTGTAGATACCATCAATCAAAACTAGCTACAATTCTTCAATTATTACAAACACATCTGAAATCTATCCATTATCCTTTACTAAAACATGTATTATGTATTTTGCATAGACATTGATACAAATTTATTAGATATTCTCTTTCTCTTTCTCGCCGAGTTGTGTAATGTTGACGGAAACAGTTTCTACTAAATTAACATAACAATTTGTACGTGACATGGACATTTGAGTAAAGGGTCGCCCTGTTTGGAAGCTTTCAAATTTCTCTACCAATTCCACTGTAACTACAACAGAGAATACCTTTTGCTCTATCGGACACACAATGTCGACTGATTGTTGAATCGACAAATCAAATTCGACCAATTCACCAAACATTCCTAGAATACTTTGACATGTTGGAGAATAGTGGTCAGACATTATATTGTATTATAGAGATTATAGAAAATAGCTATTTCCTTCCTTTATCTTTACTTCAAACAATTTAATATTATTTAACTAAAATACAACAAAAGGAAAAACATAAAATGTTGATCGATGGAATTTTATTTGTAATTAACTAACTGAAATGTTCCAGACAATATTATTCGATAAATTTCTGTGGAAGCTAAAGTCTATTTACTATCATGAATAATTTATCACATCTCTCGGCTATTCTTGAATTATAAAAGTTCTCTTTTTCAGACATTAAAGTTTACAACGTAATGAATAAGTTGGAGGGCAATGAAATCGACCATAAGATTGAATAAGCTGCCTTTTTATTATTTGCTGGTATAGCATTATTGTTGTTGGTTTCATTTTTCCACCCTAAATATTTAACTTTTCAAACAGTGAGATTATGCTAATTCACTTTACTAGTCTGTTACGTGGTTTCTTTTTAGAAAAACTCCCACAAAACTATTACTGGCAACATCTAAATTCAAATTTTATTAATTTACTCTCAACTAAAGTTGCATTGTTATACATATTACCAATAAAGATGCATCTTGACATTGTGTTCTAGTTTGAAAAGAATATCTGGAAGAGCCTCATTGTTTCAAGCATGTCTTATTCGAAATAAAGAAAAATTCAACAACTCTTCTTCAAATTTCGTCATATTGCCACAAGCAATATAATCTACAGTTTATTTCTTTAAGTAACATAGGAACACATCAGAGTTTCTCTATTTATATACGTGATGTTGTCGTGTAACGAACAACGTTACAGGAAAATTTTCAAATCGTTCAACATGAGTTTCAGATACATATCTCAACACTGAAAGAATTATTTGTGTAGAAGCAGAATGTTATTCTGTTTAAAGTAATAAAATTGTATTTTTTAGCAGGAGTTAAAATTTAGGTGATTGAAAAGTTGATAAAAACACCCATCAGGTATGTGGAAATTTTCCACAGTGTTTTCTAAAAAAAAAGTGTTTGCATAAGGTTCAAGAAGAAACTAAATGCCTTGAAAAACAACAAATCGATGTAAGGACATTATATTGCAGTGTCAACTTGTCAATTCTAATGTATTTGTCCATAAAGTTTCCCGGTTAATGTAATATCCGCTACGAGCTTTAGTTTCTAGTTGGTTATTTCTCGTATGGATGGGGTAATTATATTTAAAAGTTTTGTTGGAATATTTATTATTAAAATGGCAAATACCTTGCTGTCCTTCCAGCCAACGAGTGGCGGAAAGCAAATAACAAAACTGAGTACCCATAGTCCAGCGATTAAGAGCTTAGCCCTTGAATGAGACATAATACTGGGATATGTTATGGGTCTTGTTACGGCAACATATCTATCCAATGAAATTGCACACAAGTTGAGAATCGATGCTGTGCACATCCACACATCTACAGCTAGCCACATGTTGCACCAAACATCACCAAAAATCCATACCTGAAATTGCAGAGAAAAATCAATAGAATCCAACATATATAATAGAATATTTTGAAAATTGTTTTATCTTCCACATCTATAAAAGAAATCTATACAACACACAATCATTGTAAAGAATATCGTATAAAGGAATCGAAAAATATCTGGAGAAAAAGAATACAGAAAAAAAGCAAGAGAAAAGAGTAAATTAAGGTTCTATCAAACTGACTAGTAAACGTTTGTGAATCTAAATAGACATTTTGTGGAATTGTTTTTTTATTTATTTGGTGATTGTGCGGGTGGAATCTCCTATTCTATTTTCCTCTTACTCTGCCATTTTCTCCTCTCCCTCTCTCTCTCTCTCTCTTTCGAAATAGTAAAAATGTAAAATTTACTATCGGAATAGGTCCTTACGGGTTTTTCTTCCGGCATGTAGCATTCATAAACGTTTATTGGATTTTGTGTCAATAAAGTGACGGTTTTCGTGAAGAAATATGAAAGATTGTGTCGTTCTCGAGGACGATATTTAACAACACAAACGCACGCAACAAACTATATATTTACCACATGCACACATTACATGTATACAACAAGGGGAATTTACTCAATCATGAAATAGGATTTTTCCAAATTCCAAATTCCAAATGTTTTAGTCAAAATATTCTCATATATCTTTCACATAACATTTTACTTTATTAAGGTTTTTTTTTTCGTGTCCTTTTGGCATGAATTTAATAACTGGAATAGTTTCAAATGTAGAAATTCAACCTTGTTCCAATAGTGCATCTTTCCAAAAATGCTGGAGATTTATTTGTGACAACTTCGATTCAGATGCCAAAAATCTATGTGTTATTATAGTCACTCTTCCAA